>JANHGB010066173.1:0-15436 GCA_026283785.1 Coracopsis vasa | reverse complement strand
CCCTCACTCAGCTACCCTGTGTAGACTAGATTTCAGCTGTGCTGTGCATGGGGGTGCTTGCTGCCTGCTGCAATCCTGACTGCAGCTCAGGCTAAACTGCCTCTGGGAGAGCCTGCCCGACCGCTGAGACCGAGCCCGGCAACGCGAGGCTGCCGTTACACCCGCGGGAAGGACCAAGGAGCCGCCTCAGGGAGCAAAGGGAGCTCTGGCGACTGTGGCCCTCAGGCCTCGTGGTCGCTCTCCTCCAGTATGGTGTGCGCTCGGAGGACTCTGACGGGAGAGGCCTCGCAAAACGCCGGCTTCTGGACAGCTTCAGCTCTTACATGTACCATTGTTCGGATCTTTTAGGAATGGAAAATAATAAATCTTACTGGGTATTTCTAATGTTTTGTTTGATAATCGGCTAATGAGAGGTACCTGTTCTGAAAGGAGTGCTGGTTAAGCGGCATTAAGCGTTTATACAACCATCCGAGGTGCGAAACTCAGATAACGGGTAGCATTTTACCAGCAGGCCTGGCCGCTGCTTGCTTGGCAGAGCTGTGTTTTGAGGATCCCTGCTAACGAGGGAAGAGTTTGATGTGTTGTTAGTGTTTATTGTGTGTGGTGATTTGTGGTACAGCACAAGTCAGACACTCTGGTGCTTCAAAACTCAAAAATGGCTTTTCTTTAAATGCCTTTTTCTTGCCTCATCTTCCTCTTTCATGTACTTGTGTTTTCCAAACTTTGATTCTCTCTGATCCAACTTAGCTACTTTTTTTTTATTAGTGTTTATTAGTGTTTTGTAGTCATGTAGTGGTTTTTTTTTTTCTACATTAGTCTAAACAAGTGTATTAATGTGGGGTTAGGCACTGTTAATACGGAATAGGAACATAATGGTTACTCACTGCTATTTCACAGTAAAATGGTTACTCACTGCTACTTCAAAGTAAAATGCTTTAAGGTGGAAGAATCTTAGACTGCAAACTGAACTATAGTGACTTTTGCCACTTAAAATAGACCTTCTATTTACTTCAAAATCCCAGTTCTAATGAATGGGAAGAGTAAAACTTAGAGATCTGTTGCTTGGAGAAATTAAGCGCTCCGATTTCAGACATGGATCATTGTAGCTCTGGGTGGCTGTGGTTTTGGTGTGGATTCTTTTTCTAACATTGAGAGGAGAATTCAGTGTTTTCTGATCCTATTGAGACTGAATGCAAGCTTACCAATGATTTATTTTCCTTTTTTTATCTCGTCTCAAAACACTATTGAGTCTTACAAAACTAAGCTATTGGTAATAATATGGTAAAGTAATAAAAAGTGCACAAGCTCCTGGTGCCACGTTAAAGTCAGTACATCTATATTCTGAAGAATTCAGAGATGGCATTTTTCCAGTTTTGTTGCACATATTAAGATGGGGGTGGTGGTGAAGTGGTCCTAAATAAATGTTACCTGCAAGTTTTATGGGGATCTACTGCAATTTTCAGTAAATGAGGGCGATTTGTTTGGTTTTCACTTCTCGTGCAAGCTGGCGCAGGTGATTTGAAGGTTATCTGTTCCTCACGTACTGAGGAATGTGGCTGAAAGTTTTTTCCCTAGCTTGAGTTCAGGCCCTTACTAGTAGGTGTGCAACGCAGGCTTGCAAAAATTGAGGAAATCTGTGTGTAAATCAAGCATGTTTCCTATTACTGTTAGTAGAAGTCTGCTCCAGGATCAAATCTTAGAAACTTGCCTTTTCCTTGATAGGAGTAGGCAACATGCTCAGTGAAAATGGGTGGCATGGGGGAGTCCCACGGGGGAAAGCTGCTGGTCCGGTTTCTCTTGCCTTACACATACCATAGCTATTCTGTTGTTGAAAAAGAACAAAACCATCAATTACTCTATTTCCTTGCCCAAAAGTAGCTCTGTAAGGTGTCTGGTCTGCTGGCAGCCAACAGGCAGTTGGTGTGTGGAACGGACACCAGTGTCAGGGTTGGTTCACTGGTGGCAAAGGAGCTTGAGCCTCAGTGCTGGAACTCGGGAACTGGAAGAGCTGGGGTGAGGGTACAGATGCTTGTGTAACAAGTTGGAAACTCAGTTTGCAAAGTTCTGTGAAGATGAGTCTTGAATCTCTTAACATGGAAGAAGAGAAACTGCAGCTTAAGAAGTGTAAGTTAGAACTTAAAAACATTTCAAGCAAGATTTCTTTGAGACTAAACTGCTACAGTTAGCTCTATCGATGGGTGTTCTCAATACATTTTAAAATGTGAGCAACAAATGTATGACACAAAAGTAAAGATTAATGTCCACTTGCAGGCCAACTCTTCATTATATAGCACAAACAGCATTCAGAGATGGGTCAGTTACATGCTGAGTGAACTTGCTGGTTCTGTCACATGTACTCACTTGAATCCTGGTTAAGCATATGCCTCTGTTCTAGTGTGGTTGGAAAAGGTTTTTAGGAGTGCCTGTGCTAAGTAATATTTGTGAGACATTGCAGACACTTACTTAAGTAATGTAGAAAACCAAAGCGAAGTTAGAATTCCTGAGAGTTCAAGATAAATTTGAAGACAAATGGGAGACACTGAAGAGTATGTTTTTGGGCTACGGTATTTTTCCTAAATCCCAAAGCATTTTTAAAACCAGTGAAGACGGTGAGCTCTTCTTGATATTTGGAAGAGTAAAGCATCGTAAGAATAGGATTACCTGTTCTACTGGGATACATCTGTTTTTTACCTCCATCCTGATTAAAAGATGAAGGGTACTGTTTGTTTAAAAATTTGCTGTATATCTGCATGATGTTCTTTCACATCCAAGCAGTATGGCTTTAATTGGGCTTCCCACTGTGATCTCTGGCTCATTTTCCTGAGTTTCTGTAGCTTAATTTCACATAGTGTGAAGTATGAGAAATACGAGCTATTTACAATGTGATGTGCATTGTATTTGGTAAGAAGGAATTTCACCTGCTTGTGTTCTGGTAGTTAACATGTCTTTGTAAATTCTCTGTAGAGTAGAACATACATGCATTTTTAATTTAAAAATTTCTAATGGATATTATATATAGTATTTAACGACTGTTTAGCTAAAAATAGGATACTGAGCTGATGCTAGGTTGTCTAGGATTTATGAATGCAGTGAGAAGTAAGTGGATGGCAGGTGGAAGGAGAAAGGTTTGCTTCTGGTGCCTTAATTATACATGATTGAAGAGAAGAAGAGCCAAGCTTGACTCTTTCGGAAAAAAAGCATGCAAAGCTTCATGCTAAGATGGTTTATTTGACTTACAAATAGGCCATACTTAAGCCAGAAAATACTACTGGAGAAGCACACAGCCACCTTTATTTTTAATTATGTTTGCTACTATTCTCTTAGTAATGTGGCTATCTTTTACAGCAGTGTGAGGTTGAGTATCTTTTTAGTATCTTTTACAACTTAAGTGTGAGGTTTGCTAATTGTTTTATATATTAAGAAATCTCCGCAGCTTGCTTGTTTTCTATATTCTAATTACTTGTCATTCTAAGTGTTTTTTTCTTCTTGTGCTACACCAGAGGGCAGCAAATGCAGCTGCTATTCAGCTGGAGGCACAGATCATTAATAGAATTGCATCCTGTCGTGCAAGTTTTCTCTTAAAAAAAAATAGATGGATATGCCTAAAAATTGCTAAAACTTTCCAATAGTCAGAAATACTTACTTTTTCCAATGTAAGGTTCAAGACATGCATTATAGCTTTTATGCACCGTGGGTGAATAGAGCAGTATGGGAACCATAAGCACAGTTGGAAAAAAAAGTCCATTTTGGGGTGGAATCAGAATTTTTGAACAGGTCAATTACAACAGCATTTACTTAGGTTCATGCAGGGCATAATTAAACCCATGTTTTCTTCTGTGGCACAGCTGGCTTAGAAGTTCTTCATAGTCTGATGCCTCTTGGGTAATGCTGATAATGGTGCTTGTGGGGCTGCAGTGTAATAAATCACCTTGCTGAGAGTGTTAAGATTAAACTTACAAAGTTAGAGTTTGTAGCCATCCTACCAAGCCCTGAGGTTACATTTTATGTCCGATTTCTCTCATCACATTTATAGCTTGACTATGCATGCACTGGCACAACTGAATAGTGAACTGCTGTGGACAGACTGAGAATAACCAGGCTGATGCAGGACTGTCTGAACTCTGAAGCATTTGTATTGTATGTCCTATTTGGTATAAATATTGAAAAAACCAAATGCACGATGCTGATGAATAGAGAATAGCAAATGCTTGTGTTTTGTGATTACTGCTGATGGGGTCCTACTGTTACAAATCACTTCCCACTTGGACATCTTGAGTGACATCCTATGCGGATTCAGTATTACGTATATTAAAAGGCCGAGGGTGTCTTTGGCATTATTAGACCGCTGTTCATACTGGTTTAAGAGATGCTTGTAACAAGAACAGCTAAACTCACTGCATCACCTACAGCTACTCAGCTGTACCTTTGAGGCACCTTTCAAAGCATGCTGCTGGACTTTGCAAGGTATCACTGGGTCAGACTTAGTTGAGCAGGTCCTCTGTGGGCTGCCCTGAGAGTGTACAAACCTGTCCAGAGGCTGGGAAAATGGCTTGCACCCACACCAGAGCTTTGGGACTTTGCCAAGGAGCTGCAACAGGCCTTCATACAAATGTTGTTTAAGGAGCTATATGCTGCTTTTCATTGCTTGTTAAAATGTTTTCCTTCTAAAATACTGGTTCTGAAGCAGCTATTTACAAGACAAATCTATGAGCAATTTAACTTGTTGCACTGCGGAACTAACTGCAGCTGTCCTGGGATGACCCTGGGAAGCTGGAGTGAGTGAGCGCTTTGGCAGACATCTTTCCCAATGCTCTGCTTTGTGATTTTATTCCCAGTATTTTGACTGTTTGTTTATGATGGAGGCTTTAAGGGAAAGAGATGATGCATATGCTCATCAAGAAAGCAACTAGGCCTGTGGGACCTCAGCAGCTGCATAGGATGACTGTCTTGGTGGAAGGTCAAGACTAGAGGCAGTACAGGGCCACAGGCTGGCCCTACAAGGCTTCGCTCACTTGCAGGCTATGATTTACCAACCCAAACAGGGCACATGGAAATTCAGTCAGTCATGCAGACCTAGCTTTTATCCAGCTTTTGCCGTCTTAGCTGGAGCTAAGATGTTGTGGTTGAGAACTCCACAACATGGGCCTCATCGTGCCAAAGGTATCACTCTGAGCTGCTGTTTCCTTCAAAATACGAAGCATGGTGCAGATGAGACAAAGAAAAGCCAAACTTGAAAACAAATTGAAGCATTGCTCCCTGAACACATGTACCTCACCAGTGACACTGCCAGCACCAGCAGAGGGAAATCAAACCGGAATCAGCAATGTATGAGGACTGTGTTAAGGTATTATCTTTTGGACATGATGTACATTTACTAGGAAATTAGGAGGTGAAGGGCTGTAGGGTTGAGGGATTACAATGTTTAAGAATTCTTAGAGAAAGAGATTTCATTCCTTTTGCTGCCTTTATGGCAGTTAGCTATAATCTTTTTGCAGAAAGCTTAGCTTCTTCCTACCTCCAAGGACACTACCAGAAAAGCTAACGTCATGAACCAGGAACAGAGCATTTTTCTTGGCAAAGCTGGGCAGACAACTTCAGGCCTTTTCTACACAAAGAAAATAAATGTAAAATGCCTGTTCCTGGCTATCACTCTCTGCAGATGCTCTTTTCCTGCAATTAATAAACTGAAGGCAAGGACTTGAGAGCAAGTTACTTGCAGTAAATTAACTGTGAGGACGCATCTGCTGCTCTGTAGCTAGTGCCTGTTGCAAGTCCCTACTTTAGTGTCAAAATCAAGATCTTCTTCCTCTTTGCTTAGAGGCACTTCCCTTGCATCACTGCAAGGTCTCAGAGCGAGGGGTCAGCATTGAGCTTGAATGTTGGCCTTGGTGTAGTCTCAGTGTAGACCACTGTATCCCCCTCCTTACTCAGTCTTCTGTCTCTGCTTTCCCCTCTAAGCAGTCACTCTGTGACGCACCACTCACAGCAACAGCAGTATTTTGCTACTGCTTGACTTACCAGCCATGCAACAATTCTTCCTGGTGCTGATACCTCAGTTTCCTTCTCCAATGATGCTTGAGGAGAAGATTAATCTTACTTTGGTAAAGCCCATTAGCTTATGAATAATTGCTCTGGTTTAGGTTGTCAGTGAGCAACTGGCTTGTGTCAGCTGCCCAGTGGAATAATTTGGGGAAGACTGCAGCTCCAAATTAGTTCTATATATACACATTTTGAGATACAAATCTGGACTGGAGAACTTCCAGACTGAATTCTCCCCCACGGTCACTATGGAAAGAGTAAACAGCAAAATGCCATACATGGTGTTTATAAAAGCATGGAACAGTAACTCCAAGCAGCTTCTCCGTGGTAGTGGAGTCTTTCCCATTCCAGGTGGTGTTAAATCCACATGGCATCGTTGCAAGGTTGGCTACTGGCACGATGCACTGCAGTCGGTAGTCACCTGCTGATGCCCTGTATCCCACCGGAACATGCCCCTCCTGCCGCAGCAGGTAGCTGGTAGCTGCCTCACTGGTGGGGAGCATGGCTGTGAGGGGAGGAAGGCCAGGCACTTTGCCAGCTGTGGATGCCCATGCTAGGATGCAGAGGGCTGGCTTCTTTTGGGGGGACTTAGCTGGATGAACAATGTATAGCTGTAATTGCTTTTTGTGCTTGTGGTGCTCTTGGAGAGCATCCCAAATCCTGCAGTCAGGCCCCCAGGAGCATAGTTCATACTCCATACGAGGCTTGGTATCTGTAGCATCGTGCTACAGATGCATTTCCTGGGGGAAGGGTTGGACTTGATGATCTTAAAGGTCTTTTCCAGCCTAGCTGATTCTATGATTCTATGCAGCATCTGCTTAGATGTAAACCAGTCCCATGGGGCTGTGTCATTTCGTGGACCACAGGAGCATCCTTCAGCTCCTTGCGGCACCCTGACTCATTTGCCTGCATCTTCCAGCTTCTTCAGCGAGGGAGGCACAGTTTTAGGGAGTCACCTCCCTCTCCTTGTACTGCTGGTAGGTGGGCTGCAGCATGGGAAAGATCGCATATTTCTGGGAGTCAGAAGGTGTCAGTGAGGAAATGACTGAAGCTGATTAGCTGAAAGGAATTCTTTGACCTCAGCATGGATTTTCATTTATGCTGAGGATGAGGAGAGGGAGCACTATGTCTTTGCAGAACAGCACCTAAGGGAGGAAGTTGGTGACACAGACACTGTCGACAAGCTGGAGACCCCCACATTAGCCATATTTGATGGTCTCTGCACTTGCTGCAGTGTGCAGAAAAGAGAAGTGGTTGGCCATGAGCAACACAAAACTTCAAGGGTTTGGGGTGTTGCCTGGTGAGCATCCCCTGTCCTCAGAGAAACTTCAGCATTTCAATGTGTGCTTTTGTTCACTTCAATGAGATGAAAAAACAAAATAGTGAAAGGTTTTGTTGCAGAAAGGTATCCAAACAGTTATGATTTGGGATGGTTGAAACATAAAGTTAATTTTACACAGTTTATACCAAGAGGAGAATGTTATTACAGTTTGTACCAAGAGAAGAAAACAGAATCCAACATCAACAGCCCTACAGGGAAAGACTTGGAAATGTTGGTTGATAAGCTCAACAGGAGCCAGCAATGTGTGATTGCAGCCCAGAAAGCCAACTGTATGCTGGGCTGCATCAAAAGAAGCCCGTCCAGCAGGTGGACGGAGGTGATTCTCCCACTCTGCTCTGATGAGACTTCACCTGGAGTACTGTGTCCAGCTGTGGAGCCCCCAGGACAGAGATGACAAGAGTGCTGGAGCACCTCTCCTATGAAAGCAGGCTGAGAGAGTTGAGAGTACTCAGCTTGGAGAAGAGAAGGCTCCAGGGAGACCTTGTAGCAGCCTTCCAGTGCCTAAAGGGACCTACAAGAAATCTGAAGTGGGACTTTTTAGATGGGCATGTGGTGATAGGACAAGTGGGATGGCTTTAAGCTGACAGAAGGTAGATTTAAATTAGACGTTAGGAAAAAATTCTTCACTATAAGAGTGGTGAGACACTGGAACAGGTTGCCAAGAGAAGCTGTGGCTGCCCCATCCTTGGCAGTGTTCAAGACCAGGTTGGTCGGGGCTTGATGCAATCTGGTCTAGTGGAAGGTGTCCTTGCCCATAGCAGGGGGATTGGAACTATATGAGTTTTAAGGTCCCTTCCGACCCAACTGATTTTCTGAGTCTATGATAATAAAACCACTTGATATAAAACACTACAATGCCTTTTAAAATGTTCTGTCCTCACTTTGAGGAAGATCAGTGCATTTTCATGAGATATTTGAAGTGTAGTTAAGGTACTTTTCTACTCGAATTCTATTGTCTTCAAAACTTTTCGCTGGTTTTTAACCGGGAGCGTTGTCTCTTCCTGCAGTTTAGCCATTCACCAGAAGGTGGAGCTTAATGTCTTGTGAGTGAGCTAGAGCTGGCAGAATTTTCACTGTGTCCTTTGGATTTCAGGGCTCGAATTAAATGTCTTTTTTCTCCCCGTTTTGCAGAGGAAATCCTTCTGGATCAGCATGACAGCTCCCCAGGCCATAAAACCTCAATCTCTGGAGTCTTAATGGTCCCAGCCTGTCTGGTCCCTGCACAATCTAATTAAGCCAAAATATTGTCACCTGAGACACATCAAAGTCCAGAACCCTTGTATCATGAACAAGAATCATTGTGTCCCTGGAGATGTTGCTTTCTTCAGGATTACTGGGAAGCTAAGGAATAGGATAGAGAGGAGCATTTGTCTCATGTTTCTGCCCCAGTCCCAGGAGGCACGGAGCACAGTCCTTGCATACCTGTGCTCCAGGAGATGGTCAGCCTGATTCCTGCATGCTGCATCGTGGTGCTGGGCTCTGTGCACCTTTTGGTAATCTTGGGGTCATGCAAGCTCTCAAAAAGGCTTTCTCTGGCACCCAAACCACTGCTGCCTTGTAGTGGAGAGTGCAGGGGGATTGGAACTAGATGATCTTAATGTCCTTTCCAACCCTAACCATTCTATAATTCTATGAGGTGTTAAACTGTCAACTGCAATCATTATGCTGCAGTAGAAGGAAGCCTTTTGGGTAGCATTGACCCAAATCCCACAGTACCTCAGGACAAGTGTCTCAGATATTGATCCTGAATCAATTCTCTGTGAGGCCATCACAGAGCAACAGGAATGTGTGATGTTGTCTGCAGTGTTACTAGGGCGCTGCACAGCAATGGGCTGCACAAAAAGAAACCTTCTCGTGGCTTTCTGCTTAGATACACAATGTTGTGTAAGTTCACTCCAGTGTTTAGGTAGATAACTGTAAGCTGGCTAGCTCTGTCTAGCTGCCTCATGGATGTGCTCAGGATTAAGACTTCTTACTGGACAGTACTTCACTAAAATCAGCATCTCCCTCAGCTTTTCTTAGCTGTAGTTTGGGAAGAAAGATAAGCTGCCTTCCTTCACAATGCAGGGAGCTTTTGACTCAGAACATCCTTTGCTCATGGTCCTCTTTTACAGGATAGAAGTTTGGGTTCAGATCTCTTTGGAGCAAATTCATGTAGATCCTGTTCCTGGAGGCTGCAGAGGGAATGAGGTGTTGATGCCTTTCATATATGTGAACGTTCTACTGAAATTGGGTGACCAGAGCAGCTGCTCTGTGGTGGTAACTCTCATTACAGCCACAGAAATGTCTTTTATGGGTCACACCAAAGTTTCACCTAGATCGATGTCCTGCTTTGGCAATGTTCAAAGGCCGATGTCTAGAGAAGAGGATGAGAATAGAGCAAATGAATAGTGATTCCTACAGTACTCCTCTGACTAGCTGAGGGATTCATGGAACTAGAGAAGATGATGCCTTTATGTTAGACTGCCCTTTTAGAGACTTGAATCTGTTCTAGTGGGGAGTTTTCCTAGGTCCTGTTTGTCCTAAGGCTAAATTCCCACCACCTCAATTTAGAGACACTTTGGAAAATGTTTAGCAGTAATGGACCCATTGGAAATCACTTTGGTGTTGAATGTAACAGATTCCTTTGGGTAGCCATCTAGATACTGTCACTATTGATTACTGAAGATCCAGCTTTTGATGATTGGTAGAAACCCATTTGCTCAGGATAGCAAAACCGAAGATGGGTGGCCAAAAATTTTACCCATTGAATCAGAATTCAGTGTCCTCTCATGAAAAAGAAATGAGAAATTGTTTTCTGCCTATTTTATTTCAAAACAGTAGTCTTATCTCTATTTCAGTACGTGTGTGGTTTATTAACAGTGAAGATAAGTCCCACTGTGTATTCAAAACATTCCTCTCTTTTGCATCGTGAAAAGCAATCAATAGACTCATAGCAATATTGGCACTTGGCAGAAGTCAAGCACAACTAAGAGTGAAGTTAACATGGCAAACCCATTTGCTCAGGAAGTTCTTGAGACAAAGCTGAAATACAGTGTTCCTGTCTGGCAGCAGAGAACAAATTAAGCATTTTTCTTAGCTCTTAAAATGCTTTTAAATGCCAGCATTCTCATGGGGAAAATTGGTTTCTGAAAAGAATTTGCATCAAAATT
The DNA here is from genome assembly GCA_026283785.1 of Coracopsis vasa. Classification (NCBI taxonomy): domain Eukaryota; kingdom Metazoa; phylum Chordata; class Aves; order Psittaciformes; family Psittacidae; genus Coracopsis; species Coracopsis vasa. Next base: position 4,903 of record JANHGB010066173.1, on the reverse strand, counting down.
ATCTTTGTACCCACTTCTCTAGGAAAGAGTTGGTTGTCCTTTATTTTCATAACCTCTGTGCCAAGTATCCCAAGTATGAGGAAATACTGAGTTCTGCATCCTACTTTCAGCAGCAGTTTCCCTTCAGGCAACCTTTTCTCCTGCCAGAAAACTGGTGCCAGTTCCCCTCACAGTACAGTTTGGATGGGGCAGTGCCAACTAGCACAGGCATGACTCTGAGGCTGTTAATTCTGGTGCCGCCAGAGCCCAATGGAGGTTTGAGGTCTTGTTATTCTAGGTGTTATACAGCAGGAGAAAAGAGATGAACCCTGCCAAGAAGTATCTACAAGCAGGAAAAGGAAGGACATTCAACAGCTGGAATCTGTTGCATTGGAGACTTCTGAGAAATGATCGAGATGTGGGGAAGGCCAGGTTGGACAGAGCCTTGGGCAACATGGCTTAGTGTGAGATGTCCCTGCCCATGGCAGGGGATTGGAACTTGATGTTTTTAAGGTCCTTTCCAACCCAAAACATTTTATCATTCTATGAGGGCTTTTCAAAGGTGGAAGCAACCTAGATTACATAGATGTATAAATGTGAAGGGAATTAATTAAACCTCATCTTCATCTATCTGGTTGGGTGTTCTCATTCAAAGTTAAGATGACTCAGTTGATGTTATTAAGCCACCTTCACTTCACAATTTTAATAAATTCCAGTGAGTTTTTCTTATTGTCCCAGTGTGATACAACTCCTTTTTCCAAGCTGGGGCTAGAGGAAGGAAGGATAGAAGGAACAGGAGACATTCTGCTTACACAGGGTCAGAAACAAGAGAGCAGAGTGCCTTGTTAAAAGGATGAGGCTTGAGCAGATACCAGCCCTTTACAGCAATTTCTGACATGCAGAAAGTCTACAGGGGAGAAAACAGGGCACTGTCAAAGGCTGAAGAATGATAGAAGCTGAGAATGGTCACCTAGGGAAGGTCTGAAAGGTGAGAAGAGAAGCCCTTGGTGAGGTGGAGCCAGTAGGTGCTAGGAAGCAAGAGGGCAAAAATAGGGAGTTAAGAAAATCAGAGTAATGCTTTGAAGGGAGTGAGTGCAAGAGCAGGCAAAACTGGAAAGGATGATGGCTGTGAAATGATGCAAGAAATTACAAGATTTTAGAGAGGCTGAGGAAGATCAAGAAAACTGAGACATAGAAATAGTCATATCCAGTGGAAGGAGCAAGTGAAAGATGTTATCCAGGAAAAAGACTGAGGAGACAGAGGAAGCTGGTATTGACTTGGCAGACACAGAGCAGTGCTAAAGCAGCTGTCAACATCACAGTCAAGCAGACCAACAAAGGAGCAGTCCATAGCAAAGGTGAGATCTGTTTCAGCAAGTATGAAACATAGACAACAGCTGCAGGACAAATCAAGGGAAAAGAGGAAAGATGCCAGGTAATCAAATGGATGCCACTGTGGAGGTGAGAGTTGGTGGGGGTGTGATTGGGAGGTAATGATGTAAGGGAAAGTTACAGTCCAGGGGAGGTTATCCAAGAGTTACCATGGGACAGCAATATCAGCATGGGGCAGGAAGAAGAGTTGGATGAAGTGGTGATGATGGGAAGAGGGTGAGTAAGAGCAGGGAGGTGCTAGAATTAGTAATAATGAGAAGAAAAGCCCAGCAGCTTCCCTCCACTTCCTCTCCTTGGAACAGAGGGCTGGGCCTAGTTGCTAAGGAAGGTGTGGGAGAGAAAAGGAAGGAGTAAGAGGACCATAGGAGCAAGAAATAGTAAGATGCTATCTGAGGATGACGGATGAAAGATAAAAAGGGAGGAGGTATGAGTAGGCAAATTAAAACTGAAGGAAGACAAAGCAACAATGCTGGAGAGGACTTTTTGAAAATGCTGCTTGGACTCCAGGCTGCTTTCAGTTCCTAACAGAAAGAGTGGAAAATGCAGGTCTCTGAGACTCAGAGGTGCCTCCTGCAGCCACAGCATGCTCAAACCATCACTAGTTCTTCCTCTGCCAGGCTGAGCTCCCATCTCCCTTTGACACCTGGATCCTCACAGTCCATTATCCACAGTCACAGGACAGGTGTCTCAAAGGAAAGTACCTTGTCCCTCCAACGGAGGAAGAGCTTCAGCAATGCAAAGCTGAAAGATAAAACACCCTGCATGGCACAAATACCAGAGAAGAGCTCTGCCAAGGTTGCCCTGTGCTGTGTTTCCAAACTGGCGCTTCAAGTACACAGAGCCATTATGCATTGGAAAAACCTTTGTCCTGAGGCAGCAGTGCTGTATCCCTCACAGTGCAGTGATCTAATGTCCAGTGAAGCATCTTCCTTGTTCCTGGGTTGCAGGCAGAGCTGAAGAGTGTCAGTAGCATCTTATCCAAGGGCAACCTGGTCTAGTGTGAGGTGTCCCTGCCCATGGCAGGGGGTTGGAACTTGATCTTAAGGTCCTTTCCAACCCTAACCAGTCTAAGATTCTATGATTCTATGATTCTATCTTTCAGCCCCATTGGCAGCCCCAGCTGTGCCTGGGGAGCATGCTGCCCTAGGAGCTGCCCCCTGTGAGATAAGGCGGGCAATACTGTACCACTTTGGGGCCACCCTACTGAGCCCACGGGTCCAATGGAGATGTAACTGCACGTTCAGGGAAACCTCCTCCTGGCTGGCAAATACAGCAGTGCCTGCAGCCAAGCACTGTAGCAGAAATACCCGGCTCTTGTAGGGTGGCAGCCAGGGCTTGGGGTGGGAATCTGGCCTTCCTCACAGCCCTGGTGACAGGAAGACCATTCATGAAGAAATCAGGCACAACTCTCCAATGTTTTGGGGGTCGGCTTATGCAACAGCAGTATTGTTTCCAGTCGCCAGGCTGACATGAAGATTTAGGCAATCGGGCTGCTTGGCAGGAGGCTCTTTCTGAAGAGGAAGGGGAAGCACAAATATCTCAGTGCTGCAGGAGGCTTGCTTGGAGCGTGTGAGGAACCACAGGGGCTCTGGTTAATTCCTGTGTGCGAAATGAGATGGAGGGAGGAGGCCTTGGCCAGGATCCCCCTTTAACACTAGCTTTAAATAGCCTGTGCTGTGCATGGGTCAGAATGTTTAATAGGTCTAAGTTATGCTTTGTCTTTATGCTCATCATGTAGTATTTTGGAAAGCTCTTTGGGAAACCTTGACTTGAAAATATACATACCATCACTTTTGGGAAGGAGAGGGAGGGGGAGTGGGAGTCATATTTTTGGGAAGATCTCTTGACCTCAGAGAAGTTCATTTGTTCTTCTTGTCTATCTAATTAATGAAAAGTCATGTCTGGTCAACACTTTTTCAGTTATCTGTTTAAGATCTGCAACCACAAACAACTCCAAATATTTGAAGTCTTTGTGAATCACCCTAAAGGTTGAAAATCTTTTGTCTTTCTTCCAAATGCTAGCAGATACACCCACAGTTAATTCCAGGCATTAAATACCACAGGTTCAAAGTCACCCAACTCTGCAGATCACCATCTGCACTTTACCATGTTTTCGGGGTACTGTTACTGTAGGATAACATGACCTCAGTGATGTGACTGGCAGCAAATTCATGGGGTTGTGCTGTGTAGCAACTGGAAGAATTAGTCTTGACTAGTGAGATGCCTCTCTGCTTTGTTGCTGACAAAATCAAACACTAGTTTGAAATTCATTGCACTGGATGCCTGCCAGAAAACGCAATGCAATCCAGTTTATTTGAATTCCAAGTGTCCTGAGTAGGGCTGAAGCTGGAATAAACAATATCCCTAAAAAAACATTGTGAGAGGAAAGCAGTTGCAGTCATTAAGGAAAAAGTAACCCCAAGCCATTGATCAATCTTGCTTTTTTCGTTGCCAAACAGAGACACAACAATAGCCTGCTCTTTAACAGAAGGACCTCAGAGAGGAATATGCTCTACTGATGTAAAAAAATAGAGTTCCTTTCTCACTTCTGAGCTTCCAGGACTTATTGGGAATGGGCTGTCTCTTGCTCCCTGATGGGGAACCAGGGGGAGTGTTAGGGAAATGAGCTTGGATAGATCTCTAACTCAGCGGAGTCTATATGGGTCCAGAAGATATTTGTTAGAGTTGGGAGATGAGTTCTCTGAGGCTCTCATCTTCACAAAGCATTCCTGATCCTCTCACAACCCCTCCAAGCGCCAAGCCTGATGAGAGCCCTTGCCTTGCAGAACCAGAGAGCTCCCTGTCCCTTTCCCTGTTCCCATCCCGACCTCAGCCACCATTCCTGGGGCGGCAGTATGGGAGCTTCCCTGCAATTGCAGCTCTGAGCTGTTAACCATGGTGTCACCAGGCAAAGAGGAAAAGTGAGTAAGGGTAGCCCAGCCTGCATCCTCAACACTCCTAATTTCTGGCAGGGAAACTATAGGAGTTAATGGGAGAAGAGTGAAAATAGGTGTCTAGAAATCCTAAATTCTCCACTACGTAGCCAGCCCATGCTGCAGGGCCCATCCATGCAACTCAGATGCCTGCTACCCCTTGCAGCTGTGATGAAAATCCATTTATTCTGGCAAAGTGGCATAGGTCAGGCTTTTGTGTACAGCCCAAACCTCTGTCTCCACCAGAGGCTTTTCCCAGTGCTGTCTTGGACCCGCCACTGGGCAAGGTGAAACCCGTCAGTGTTGGGCTCTGGGATAATGTTTTTAAGAAGGCAGGGGAAAACCAGGCCACAGAACAGCATCCAGAGAGAGGAGTGAGAATATGTGAGAGAAACAGCTCTGCAGGCACCAGGGACAGTGCGGAAGGAGGGGTGGAGGTATGTCAAGTGCTGCAGCAGAGATTACCATACAGCCTGTGGTGCAGACCATGGTAGAGCAGGTCTCCACTTGCGGCCCATGGAGAACCACACACTGGAGCAGGGGGGATGCCCGAAGGAGGCTGTGTCCCCATAGGAAGCCCACTCTGGAGCAGGCTCCTG
>JANHGB010066164.1:0-40822 GCA_026283785.1 Coracopsis vasa | reverse complement strand
AGAAAGTTCAAGTTTCTGTGCAAGACTTGGGAGACTACAACTGAAGTCAGAGCTACTGAGGTCCCACATGTGTGTTAGAGAGCAGACATGCCTTTTTAACTTTATAATGTAGTGTGAAACCTCTTCTTCCCAGTAAAGTTAATGATAGAACACCTACTGACATCAACAGTGCCAGCATGTCACACAATATATTTGTAAAGTATAGACCACATTTATCAACTGTGTGCAATGTGCAAAACAATCGAAGTGAAAAACTCGAAGTGAAAACTTTAATCTAAATTTCTATGACATTTTTAATAATTACCAGCATGTACCCTGGCTGGCCAATAATTTGAATAGTGGATCTCAAACTGTAATCATCAGGCCAACCAATTGTTGGGCTAACGCAAAAGCTCTTTAAAATCAATGATAAGCTTTCCAGTAACTTCTGAGTTTGCAACAGTTAACGAAAGTCTGAAAGCTGTAATAATATCAGGAGTAGCAACAAAACAAGCAAACAAAAAAATTACCCTGCAAAGATCAATAAGATAAAAAAATAACTTTTGACAAATCTTGACATTAGTATTTGCTGAGTTGCCAGATGTAGCGACACTGTACCACTCTGTATACAAACAATTTAAAGTCCATGCTATTATTAGTGTTTGCATAAATTTTGGGAGCTTACTGCTTGTCTGAATAACACTTCATCTGTCCAGGGTCTTAGACAGCGTTCTACTTGCACTTACTTACTATTATTGGGATGCCTTGATAAGAGACTAGTTGACTAGTTCAGATTTCTCTTCCCTGTGGGAAATGGGATGGGATCAGAACAAAGAAAGATTCAAGTAAACTTCCATGTGTTCTGTCTGGGTAAAATAAAAAAAAAATAATATTAAATGCCTTCACAAAATGAAGGAAGACATATATTATGGCTAACTATTGTAATTCACACAAAGTTAAAGCGGTTGCATATGAATGAAAAGTAGTTGTACCCCATGCTCTATAGTGCCCAAAATATTAGGAGTAGATTGAGACTACAACTTGCTGTTACTTTTTTGCTCCATTCATTGATTCTGGATATGTGGTCATATCAAATGACGTATCACTGATATGATCTAAAGTACCTCTTGGTCATGGCAGATCATAAAATAATGTTTTATTTTATTGTTTGCACTGTGAGGGTACTCATCATGGTATAAATAAGGAGGCAGTCACCAATTTTCCTGTATGATTTTTTGTTATTGCTATTAAGCTATTTTTATGTAGTAAATACTGTCAGATTAATCTTAGAAATCAGGTTCTGTAATTTATTTTTTCAAATAATTTTCTTTAGAATAACTTTTAAAAATGTTTCTCTGTGATTTTGAAAAAACAAAACAGAACAAAACAAAACAAAACCCAAGAGTAAAGCCAAATAATTTTATTTTCAATAGCTTATGTGTGAAAGAGTCAGTTTGTAGTCTCTGCATTCATGTAAATGGTAGTCCAGAACTCCCTGGAAAAAGATCTGCAGCTGATCTGTGAAATAAAACTGGTTTTCAAGTTTTAAAAATCACGAGATAAGCACATGATCTATGAAAACCAGTGTTGATACTTGTCCTTTGATTCAAAAAGGTTTAAAGATTAATACCAAGTAGTCCATGGCATACTAAAATAATATGCTATTTTCTGTCTTCTTACCTGTTTGGTTTTTTATGTACTTAGAAATTCACATAGAGAGGGAAATTAGGATGACAAAAGATGATGGGATTAGATTATCTCTTTTCTGAATTCATAATCTTTGAATTTTATCTGGCTACTCTCATTGTGAGTTTAGTCATGAATCTAGTTGGAACAGACCACCCCAGAGACACCTGTGTATACATAATTGTAGTACAGATGTTTCAGTATGTAGACAATTCTTTATTCCCACAGAGGTTAGTTTATATCACTGTATTTTTGAAAGAGCAACCAAGAGAAAAACAATCATCGTAGGACGCAAACACGTATTTGCAACAGCAAGTTAAGTAGCTATTTTGAAAGGGTACTGCAAGTTTTCAGAGTGATGAAGAGTTCAATACGCCCTTGTCCCAGCTGATACTTATCTATCATGCAGTGTGTGGAGTATATATAATAATTAGACCTACACTTTCCTAACTGACTACTCGATTTGCCTGTAGGTTAAAGGGCGCAGTCTGAAATTCTGTTCTGTTAAAAACATATTAAACATGATATTAGTGGTCTAAAACTATATACTTCCCTGGAGACTCCCACTTTTAATAACCTCCAGGATAATAGATAAAGCAGAGGGCAGTAATCATTACTGAAATGGATTTTCTGGCAGAATTAGACATCACCTCCAGGAATCAATAATCATTTTAAACTAACGGGGTGATTAAATGACCTTCTTTTTATTTTCCTTCATGTTGAGTTGCTTTTTATCTTGATTTAGAGCCACACAGCCAGAACAAAGATAAACAGAGGACTGGCAGCATTACAGAATCACAGTGAGGCCTATCCCTCATACAAGTAAAAGCATTTTACTTTAATCAACACATTTGCTGCCCAATCTGTGACTTCTGAAGAATTAAACTAAAAACTCTAGATGCAGAATATTATTAATGGATTATACACCAGGATAGTTCTTGCACCATTAGCTTTGCTGCAAAAGCTGCTATATTTTTACATTTAATAATTTATTGCTCTGGAGCTTGCTTGAGGATATCTGTGTTGAATGATAGCACTTTCATTAATCCTTTCTTCTTCCACATCCTCCTGCTCTCTGTGAAGGTATATTGGATGACTGCATTTCATTTTTTCCTCCTGAAGGAGATAGACTGAGAAGCAGCTACCTTCAGTGTGCTATAGTGTTCATGAGCTACAGTAACTAGATAACACTGCTGAAAAGTTAACTTTAAATTCTTGTTAGATTCACTTTCACTTCCCTGAAATCCAAAGATCTGTGTTTTGGGGTTTTTTAGTCTCTTCTGAAATATGTACTGATTTTCTGTGTTTGTTTTGGGGGGAGGGTTGGTTGGTTGGTTGGTTTTGGGATTTTTGGTTGTTTTGGTTGGTTGGTTGGTTGGGTTTAGGGTTTTTTTGTTTGTTTTGTTTGTGGGTTGGTTTTGGGTTTTTTGTTTCAGATACAGGATGTGAAGAGATATTAAGTCTAACCAAAATGTTAGAAGTGTCCATGATCAATGTCCACAAAATAATGTACGGAACAGAAAAGTCTAGAAGGACACTCATGGAAAACATCAGAAAAATAATCTTGGTGTCTATCAGTTTGAACAATTGGAGAGGAGGATATGCTAACAGCATAAAAGATAGTGCGTAATCCATAGTAACAGCGGTGCTTGCAGAGCACACTGCAGTCTCCATCAAAAGAAGTGTCTGAGGCTGGTTTTGAGTAGCTGTTAAATCTCCATGGTTAGGGTTTGTTTGGGGTTTTTTTTGCAAAAGCTTATCTGTAGAGCTAGTAAAGCACCTCCTTTTGCCCTGTGAAATTGCACTAATGTTTCACTGGAAGAGCAAATGTAGATATTTCAAATATTATATTTACCTGCAGCATTTTTTAGAATAAAATGCTTGTGTGTTTCAAACATCTGTTCTGGGATCCTACAGATCAGATACAACACCAAAACTTCATGCTCTTTGCAGGGAGGGGTTGATACAGATGAGGCAGCTGCAGCAGAAAGAGAACATGACTGAGTGACATTGCTCTCCCTCCATTTCCAAACTCCCGTTTACTCTTACAAATTCTTGCACTGCCATTCAGTCCCTGACTTCACTGCTTTCCTCTTCTGACTGCATCAAATGTCATGAGGGCTCCTTCAACTGCTGACAATGCTCTGAAGTAGAGGATTAAGCTAATACAGACTTTTTTTGTCACCAAGAAGTAGGAACTGGCAACTTGTCTTTGCCAGTAGAAGTTTCCCCTAGGACAGCCTCATTAAATTAGTCCTCCTGCCAGAAGAGAAACTGTTACAGTGTTGGAGGACCCTGGACTCTTGATGTACAGTAGACAGCTCTGATGTCAGAAGCATAATGGTTTCTTCCTTCCCTTTATTTTTTCACAGAAAAAGAGTCTAAAGAACTAAGTGCAATTAGCTCTATTACATGTCATGATTCATAAACCAGAAATCATAGGATTACATTTGCTGCAGATAATTTCAAATCCACTCCCTTCTTTGCATACTTTTAAGTATCAATACCGTACACTGATGAAATACTGATGTAAGTAATTATGTCATTACTATGAGATAATTACTTAATAATTACATGGCTTCATAAAACCTAATTTTAGACATCATAGCCAACCATAGAAGCTACTCTCATAATCGATAAAGAAGAATAGGCACATCATTAGAGTGGGAAGAATTCAGCCACTGACCACGAAGCCAGTCCAGATTTTGAGTGGAAACTAGATGCAAAAGTTTTAGTGAGCCAAAGCCATAGGAGAAGAATCTTTACTTGTGGATTTCCATATAGTCCATTCAGGACCTTTAGTTTACATGTCAAGAATCCTGATAGCTTCTTTTCAAACTTCATGCTTAACTTCTAAATATCCCAAAAATTTTATTATAGAGCAGCAAACATTTATAAGGTCAGGAAGTTTAAATGGAAAACTATTAGAGCCATACATCTAATATATGTATTATTAATATACCATTATTGTCCAAAAGATTTCAATAGGCGAGGGTTCTTGTCATTTCAAAGAAACAAGTCTGCACAATAAATTATAAAAAGGCCTTAAATTGCTAACCCCATTAGCAGTATCTAGTGATTAGGTGCAAGTTTTTATTGTAATGAGGTAAAGAACGGAATGAAGTATTTTATTTCAAACACATACACATGCACCCAATGCATATTTTATATAAAATTATACAAAGGAATCAGTAGTCATTACTCCATTAAAAGCATGGGTCATCACAATATCAAATGGGTGCTATTTTCCATTTTTTACATCTTAAAGCTTCAAGACCCTTTCTGCCTCATCCATGCATAATGCACAAAGCTTCTTACAACGTATAACGTGAAAGAAATTAGCTTTATTTAATATCATCCACTATTCCCTCAACAAAGTTCAGACAGATCACTTCTAATCTCCTTTAACAGTCCTAAATTAGTTATGCATACTAGATAACAACTTTCTCCATGTATTAAGTGGACAACTAGAGAGTCAAAGCAAGCCTTTTGGCTGTGAACCACAAATATCACCCTAGTACCTCAACTTAAGAAGTGCTTAGAAAGACATAAAGAGAAATAAAGAACATTTCATAGCTAGCTCAGGTTATTGCATTTTTAATGAAAAATATGGGCATTTCTAATAACAAAATCAAGCACGTTTAGACTACTAATACATGTATCAATATTATAAAAAAAAACCAAACTACATCTTAATTTGGTAGATGCTCTTATAAAATCTATAAAGTTTCCATGCAGCTGTCTTCACAGAATTTTTTTACAAATTGTGAGAATTTACACTGAATTAAATCAAACATAGTCTTTTTATAACTTTATAGTCTTTTCTTAAATAAAACTGATGAATGGAATTCATTTATCTGCATCCCTTATTAATTAAGAATAAAATAGTTATTCTCTGTTTGGAGGAATGACATGAATGTTACCTCAGTGTGAGTGTAATATGTGCGATGACTTACTTAAAATGTGTGCTATGGTTTTCAGAATATTTACTATAAAAGTTACTCTACAGGGGTTTTTTGTTTTCTATTCCTTTTTAAATAGATCTGTTCATTTTCTATTTTCTTTCATTGCTAAAAGCACAAATCCTCAATATTAAACAAGCATTACACAATTAGAGGACTAATAGAGTCATTTAGTATTTTAAAGCAGTTTAATGTGTGGATTTTATGGGAATATATGCAAACACAGTGGTGTAAGTTGAAAGAGAGAGGTGCTTTGCATAAGTATGTTCTGCATTATTTGGATAACAGCGATTTCAGTTGAATTACAGTGGAGTTCCTATCTTCAAGCGCATGCCATAAACACAGCTCCAAAAGACAGGAAGAAATGTGTCTGGCAACTAGACAGCAGTTCTATTAGGCATTTATCCAAAACTTCTCAGACTCCAAGAAAAGAGAGAGACTTTGTTAACTGAAACATTATTCATGGTTGTTGCACTGTTCTAGATTTCTGCATTTAGGGAAAAACCTAGGGGACTAAATTCCGAAGCACAATTCAGCAGGAAGTGTAAGGCTTATTTGTGAGTTTTGTTCCTTATTCTGCTGTCATATGATGAGTATAGTCTGCAAAACCACTTTTCCGATAGCATTTCCTGATTTCTGATTTTGTCTGACTGCAGTTCCAGGTACAAGGACTGCTCTGAAATGAGATTCAATAGTAGCAAAATATGGGCTAAATCTTTCACAAAGTTTGAGGCTAGCACTTAGAAAAAACAAAGTTCTTTAGGAGTATGCAGAGAACATCTGCTCCCTTGCACAACTGAAAAAAACAAAAAGATACAAGCCTCTAAGGAGGCTTAGTATGAACTTCATGATTACTGTTTCCTTCTATAATGTGTATATACAAAAAAGTCTCAAAAAAATCTCAAATTTCCTGAAAATTTGAAAGTTTTTCTACTTCCACTGTTTAAAACTTTTATTTTATTTGAATGTAGTCTAACTGTAATATCCAAAGATAAAATGTTATCAACATAGTAAAAATTGTTTTATTAATCCTAATTTATATAATCCTAATTTCTGTTTCCTAATTTTAATAATTTCTAACAGTATTATCAATTTATGTAAGATTCAGTTTCAGTGTGTACGTCAACAGTATTTTCCCTCCTTGACTCTAATAGAAATTAATTAAACATATATCACGATAAAATAACATTACTACAGTAATTGTACAGAAATACGAACAGAGACATGAGAGAGGACTTTCTGAATTTTTCAGATATACTATGGCAGAAACTGTCTGCAACTCTGTAGCCACTCATCCTGACTTATCAACAAAATACTTTACACTTTCCAAATCTCTTCTTTGCAGTTAATACCTTCATTTCTGTCAGGCTTGAATCCAAATCCTGACATAATTTTTCACAACCAAATTCATAATAGCACTAGGAACTGCTGACATACAGATTGGCGTATCTGTAACTTCAACTCTCTTATTTTTCAGAATGCATTAGATACTCTTTCTCCACTGTGTACCTCTACAGCACCTGGTGCAAAAAGCAACATAAACAGCTTCCTAGTAGTCTGCAAAGAATGGCAAATCTCCCTGATTCTCACCCATTCCATTCACATGACACTCTCCCACCAGCAACCTGCCCTCATCAGCTGTTTGCACTAATATGTTAGATAGAAATGTGAAACAGAAGGTGGACAGAGCAAACATTTGCAGGAAAATAATCTTGTCAGCTGCCTCTGCAAGATTCAATAGAGCTTTTTTCTGAGAGCAAGAGGCTTGAAAATGCATTCTGTTCTCTGCTGCCAGTTGGAAACGGTGCTGTCAAAGCTTTTGTTATGGTGGTGACAATTTCTGAGTTGTCTGTGTTGACACATCCCTCATGCTGTCCTTGGCTAGGTGAGTCTGGCTCTCAGCTCTGATGAAAGGAAATGAAGTTCCAAACCATTTATTTCTCATTCTGTGAATGACAAAACCCTGCAGTCTGCTTAAAACCACTGACAGGCTTAGTAAAGTCAGAAATTATTTTACTGTTAAGAATATGAGTGAGATATAAAACATAGCTGTGCTCAAGAATAGAACAGATAAGCTAGGGTTATGATAAATGCTAAGAAATGCTATCTAAATGCTGTCTCTTTCTCATCAGTTTTGTTTTGTTTGGGTTTTTTTTTCTTCTTATAGATCAGTGTTAATCCTAACTAGATTTTTTTTTAACATGAAGAACATACCAGTTCTGCTGAAACTTTTGTAGAGAAAGGTTTTTCCTAAGCCAGATGGTTAGTGGGCGTGAATCATGGACAGCATGCAGAGAGAAATACTAGGTGTGATGATGATACTCTGTTGAAATGTAAGTGAAAGAAGTTCAAGTTTCTGCTTTGTTTTTCCTGTCAATGGCAGGTGATGGCTTAACCTCTAAGCCACTGTGATGTGGATATCTCTCATGCTGAACCTATTCCTTTTGTGTAAGTAAATAAACATTCAATAGCACAGAGTCATGGACAACTATCTTCAGATGAATGCTTTTACATCAGACTGTAGCCAGTACCAAGGCCCTAGATATAGTTATTAAAAATTCTACGTATGATCTATATTTCGGTACGGAATTATGAAGGAAGAAAAAATAACTCCAAAAGGCTTGCAAGCTGTCTCCATCAGCCATGTTCAAGAACATACATTTCTGGAGCATACTGATACTCACAGCTTCTCATAACTTCAGTGTGAGTACTGCGTATGAACTTTTTTAGGATTTGGCTGACAAACAGTATAGTGTATTCTAAGTACCTACTTGGGGGTGGGGGGAAGGGGAAAGAAGTAAAAATGTGTCAGCAGCCTTAATTAACACTTACCGCACAAGATCTGCCAACCTGCTGTGCATAGGCAGTTAATAAAAAAAGTCAGGGAACCAAACAAATAGTCCATGCTCATTTATCCATCTGAGCTGAGCCAAACTAAAAGTAGTTGGCATTGAGCTTTTACAGAATAGCATCTTAATTGCTTATCAGGATGAGAAAGGTGAGTGGCTAACCACTGCCACTGAGAATTCAGTCTGTTCCCTCAGGAATCTGGCCATTTTCCTTGGCTGTATGTCTTATTTTTAACATCATTGATGTATTTTTTTAAGGTTAGTGGGTTGCAGTTGGCAAACTGTTGAATTCAATTTATTTTTGTTTTCATGATAAAACTTTATCCTCAGAGAATTCTTTTCTCCTCTTCTTTTCCAGTGACTGGCAGCAGGGACACTTTGTTGAATGACCTTTTCTATTTAGCTGGGTTGAGAGTATACTCAGATACTAGAGAGAGGTTTTGTTTCATTTTTCTTGCTACAGTCTTACTGAACAGTTAAAATTCAACAGCTGAATTAATCTTTGGTTTGAGATTTTAATTATGTTTACTGTAGCAATTTGCTTCCTTACCTTGGTAGGGTTAGATATTTACAGTGTCTACAGCTTCTAAATCAGCCAAAATACTTTTTGAAATCAATCAGTTTTCTTTGAATGAATGATGTTTAAGATTTAAATATAGTCAGAGCATTCTAAATATTGGAGTTGTGATACTTTGTTATAAACTGTTATATATCCCACACTTTTAAGTAACTGTTTCAAGGGTAATCATATCTGTTCCATTATACCGTGGCCACTGTTACCTTAAATCACACCTTCAGGTACCAGCATCATTGCATGCAAGTTAGTAATCTTCCATTAGAAGTTAAAGCAGGTGGATCTTTAGGAGGTCAGTGAGATCTACCAGTATGGAATATCTCTTCAAAATAACATCACTCTGCAACCTCTGCATTCTGATAGAAATACCCAAAGCATGGATACTCTTGAGCAGAGCTGCTAAGCCACCTTAGGCAGGCGAATCCTACCTTTTTTTCTTTAAATGCTGATTCTTTACCCCTTCTGGAGGATCAACACTTGGAAGAGAGTTTTATAACTAATTATTTATTTATTTATTTTTTCTTATACAACAGGTGTTCATTCAAGAGACAACCATGTGTGTTGAGGAGAGTAAGATGTCTGAACACTAGCATCTAGTGCAGCTTGGGAGTTTCAGCTATCAACAAGGTAAAATACTTTAGGTTGTCTAAAATAGTACAGGACAGCTATGTTTCAGCAGATAAATTTCTCACACAGTGTCTCGGACATGGATTCTTTTGGTTTCTTGGTCACTAGAGTGCATAGTTTAATAATCTGAGTGGTCACTAAGTGAAAACTTTTAGCAATGTTTACTCTTTCCTGCCTGTGTTCCCACCACCTTTCACTAGTAGGGACGTGTATCAGCTGTACAGGTCCCAGTGAAGGCTTATGGTTACTTCCCCAGTATTTTGCACTGAATTTGCTAGTGCCATTCAGAAATATTATCTGGCTATATATATTTCTTTTTCTGTATTATTTCAAAACATAATGTGCTAGTGAATTTGTGTTAAGAGCCTGGCTTTGTGAACCTATAACAAACAACGAGTCTTAAATAGTCTGTTCTGGATCATTTAGCAGAATATTCATCAGCTTCCTAACACTTTTGCAGATACAGAAGGGTTTTGCCTATCATCTCTAAAGCTGATCTTCAGCTGGTATAATTTATGAAGTAAAACTCTTCATGTACTGATTGCCTGTCATCCTCTTTAGTGCTATCAGTTTTTCCTGAGCCTGATTTTATGATGCAGCTGAAAATGCACAATTTTGCCAAATAAGGTAACATCCACTTGGATGTCACAAGCTGGCTGATGCAGCCTTTTCTTGGTTTCTGATATAGTTTTCATATCAATGTTACTGACACAGAAATACACTAAAATCTTCTCTCTTGTCTTTCACAGAATCATAGCATCAACTCCGCTGGAAAATTTTTAAGATCAAGTCCAACCATTACCCCAGGACTGCCAAGTCTGCCACTGAACTATGTCACTGAGGGGCCTCAGCTACACCTTTCTGGAATACTTCCAGGGATGGTGATTCTACCACTTCCCTGGGAAGCCTGTTCCAATACCTGATCACCCTCTTTTATGCTATTCCCATGAATTCCTAACATTCTGGAAAAGGTTAATTGAAAAAATGTATTCATGGATCAGTCTGTTGTTTAATTCATATTACAGCATGAGTTAAAAATTTTCAGACAAACTTAGGCACTTCACAATTTATAAGACATATCCAGGAAATACTTTTTATTATATATGTCTTATTGCATCATGAAAATGTTTCTGATAGAAAGGCACGGAAACTGGAAGGTATATTCAAGTTAAAAAATAAAAGTATAGCAAAGTCTTCGAAACACAGAAAATGTATTGAACTACAGTTTGGTGCAGCTACAATTTCATCCATGTAAAAACTAAAATCAGGGAGAGAAACCATCTTGAACACAGAGAGAAAATGTAGTTCAGAAAAACAGCATGAGCAATGGAGAGAAAGGGCATAGATGCACAGCTTGTGTAAGTAATTTTAGGTCCTAATCTGAATGCTGGCATCCAGAAGACCGATGAATGCTCAGCTGAATTGTTCCTTTGTTTTTTACAGCCCATATATATCTCAAGGAGCTTAAATGGCAGGTTGCTTTGATGCCAGCAGGGTAATAAGGAACATGTTTTACTGGTTTAATTTCCTGGTTTAGTAACATTATTTCCGGCTGTGCAATCAAAAATTTCAACTTTTGCATCTCTAGATTAAACTTGCATGGTTTTTACTAAATTTCTGCATTTTTTTTCTTTTTTAAGACTGAAGCTAGGAAGTCTGAGAAGCATAAGACACTTGCTTTCTGCAGAACAAAGGACGTACACACAATGGGACACCCTGACTAAGTCTCAGAAGCCCACGAGCTGAGATGAATCTAGGAATATCAAGATTTCTAATGCTTCCTGTTTGGCTGCAGGGGTCAGTTTAAGTACAAAGTGACAGTTTACAAGCTTACATTTCCCCAGAAAGACACTGTTTAATCTGGTGAGAAAAGACATTTTGCAGCTTTTGCTGTGTGCCATGGTAAATTTTACACAGCCAGGTGCAGGCTGGAACATTTGCAACAGTCCTGGTGACTGCTGTATCAAATCTTTTTCTGGCACCTACGGAAGTCCCTCCCAGCTGTAATTTCCTGACTTGGACTGAGCAATCTTTGAAACCAGAGGTCAATCAGAAGTAGATCTTCCATACCTTTGGTTTTTTATTCCTCTATATTTTGATCTGAAGTCAACTGCCAATGAGAGTTCAAAATCTGACATTATAAACCCAAACTTAGCAGTTTCTGAGGAAGGAAAAGGAAGGGAGACATGTAACTGATTAGTTGTTCAAAAATCATTTGATAGCTTTTTGTTTTCATTACCAGTGGTGTTCTGCTGTGTGTCATTCTCTCAATGAATTTTCTTCTTATGAAATGCATAAAAACAGTGGCTGTAGCAGAGCAAAGCAGTTAACCCAAACCCATGGATGACTTCTGGTCCTTGAGCTTTCTAGTTCTTTGTAAAGTTGACTAAGAAGTCACTTTTGTTATTTGTGTTTACATTTTCCTGTTGTCGAATCTCCAGTTGAATTAATTTAGAGCTGTGTTCATCTGGATTCTCCTGCATGTTTCTCCAGATCCTGATACTGTATTCTGGGTCTGTGAGCTGGGGTTTTCTGTGACTGATCTTCTAGAGATTTCTTGAATTAATCTCTTTTGGCTAGCACTGCAAAGAGTGCAATTTTAATTCTCTTACCCTGCCTTTTACTTTTTCTGAGACAGTGATATATTGTTTTAGTCCTTCTATGAATGTTTTCTTGTCTGACTCCCATATTCATTTTGAGCATTTCCTCCTTGTTTCTGATGTTATCACCTTTGCAAATAGTTTGATTTAACCTCGCCCACTCCTTCTTCCCCCTCCCTCCCCAGAGTTTTGTTTCAAGATATATTTCTTTCTTTCTCTGTGGAGGATACTGTTGTTTCTCAAAGTAAGAGTGAAGCTGATGAATTCAAAGACTTCTTGAGCAGTTTTAGCAATGCCAGACTCTTCTTGTCAGATACTCACCTTGACTGAACTCAGGGATTACCGGGTTTTGCCATATATGCAGGGCTGGTTTCAGGCTTCTCAGCAAGATAGGTCAGACAATGACTGTCTCAGGCACTGTCCTCAGCAAATAGCTGTACTGCCCATATGCCTGGTCCTATTTGGGAGCTGTGCCCACTCTCTAGTCCCATCTGAGCAAATTGCCTGACCCCTCTTATAAAGAAATGTTACAGCCAGTTTGGGTAAGAAAAAATTGAGACACAGCATGGCCAGTTGTCATCTTATTCCTGCTCTTTGAATAAACCAGTGCCTACACTGTGTGTGTCCCTTGCACCCCTAGCAGCAGCTAGCAAAGTCTGAGTGGGGTTCAGAGCAGGGCCAGGCATATGCTCACCAGTAGACCTTACTGCTGGGGTTAGGGAGCCTGCAGCACTCAAAGTGCCCAGGAAGGATGAAGTCTGGAGGACCAGCTTTGCTCTTTGAAAATCCTGCAGACCCCTGCCTGAGAGGGCTTGCTCTGTCTGTTTATTGTTCAAAGCCATGACTTTGCTGTGCTCTGGTCCCTCTGCTGCCTCAAGCAGCAGCTTGTCCACCTGCATATACCTGTCTTTGCATATTTTATATTCTTTTTTTCATTTTGCTATTATGCTAACAACCATGAGCACAATAAGAAGCAAGGAACCATTTTGCTATAGATGCTGTAATATCCACAATTAAGCAGCAAAAATTCACCAGATAGTTTATAACAATATAGGAATCTTGGTACAAGAGGCAGATACATACATACATACAACAGAGCCGTAGAAAGCAACAAATAGTCAGCTTCATAGGCAGCTGTCTGCCTACCAGCAAGCTAAACATGTCTATGCCTCTAATTTCAATTCATGTTCATTTTTTCCCCTGGCTGATCATGTGGCAAGTGTGTTGAGCTTCCTGTCAGAACTTGGATCTCTCCCTCTTATGTCTTCTGCTCTGGTGTTAGGCGCACTGCATGGCACTGAGCAGCATTTGTCTCTAACAAATAAGAGTGTTTTCTCAGGAAAAGGAGCTTGTCTTCAGTGTAACTGTCCATACTACACAAAACATTTAAATTTGTATCTGTTTTGTATGAGCAGTTTCATGTGAACAGAAAAATGAGGCAGAACTTGAGCATTTCCAAGAATAAAACATTCTCAGCAATTCAATTTCCCCTACTATATTTTTAATATGGTGAGCTTCTCACACAACCAAATACCACATCCAGTGCAAAATAGAGACAAACATGATCCTGCTAGCATCTGTAGAGCTCCGTTGAAGAAGCAAGGCACTTTACCTATTAACTTGGAATTACTATGATTAAAGCCACTTGCTTTCAGAAAAAGGTAGAAGAATATATATTTTTTTGAAGTAGATCAAAGGCAAAATAACATTAAAAAGCACAGTGGCTTAGTTCAGCTCTACCATAGTCTTTTGTAACCAAGTTAAATTAAAAAAAAAGAAACAGTGAATTAAATATGGAATTAAGTACTCAGGTAGAATTTATGTGTCATTAACCTCAGATTAAATTCTATTACCAAGAAAATAAAGCTTCCAGGGAACTCAGTACATTTTTAAAGGGGAAATGGAGTTCAAATAATATTTCCATAATTAAAGTCTTAAATCAAGTTAGAGAGACTGATCCACATAAAATTACTTACACATTGCAATATGAATTAGAAGTTGCAGAAAACACCATTCAATTTAGTTACTAATTGTAAGTGATTATTGCTTGAGTGATGGTGTTAAATTCTGAAGTTAGATTAGAGGTAGAATATTTTAGGTTTAATGTTATGGCTGGCTGACAGACTTTTTCTTGCTGCATGTGACAAAACCACTACTGTATTAAGTGCAAAGGTTTGAACTTCCATCTGCTAATTTTAAAAGAAGTTAGCAGCAGAAGCAAGGCATTTTCTGTGAGTGATCCTTCACACAGAAAACCATTCTCTACTCCCTCTCTCATGATTCACTGAAGGCAGGCTCATTAACCTTTCCTAGAGTTTATTAAGGAGCTGCTCTTATTTCTCTGGCTTGCGATGAAAGGGGTAGGAAGGAATGTCTGTTGGTTACATACAAGGCATTTTTTATCATCACTAATATTCTGTTTATTTAGATTGAATGTGCTTTATACTTCGTTTGTGCATAGTTCTGTAGAATAAGAAAGCAACTGCAACAGCACTGCCAAGGAAATCTGGAGAAAATAAAATATATACATTATATATTAAAAAAGTTTTTTAGACTAGCAAGTGGAAGGTCTATTAATAACTATTCCATTTGCAAATTAGACATGAGAGTAAAACTGCTTTTGCAAACAGAAACTTAGTACCTCCACAGCACGATGAATACATGGACTTCTTATGAACACTTCCACTGTCCTCAAATGCTTTTGTGTCATGATGAACAAAATACATATATATACACACACATATCTGTACATGTGCATGCACAGAGAGTCTCACATAAGCTACAGAAACTGCTTTACATTTTCAAATCTTGAAAATGTATCCTATGTATCTTGTGATATTTGTCTCCAACACTTTAGTCCTGAGATAAGGTCAACACACCAGAAAATTGCTTTCTACATCTCAGATATAAAGTTGCTACTCTTTGTAATTTTAGCACTCAAAAAAAAAGGTCAAATAATTAAACAGATGCAAAAGAGGAAAAAAAATTATATCTCCTGGGTTTTGGCCCAATCTCTTGAACAGGACTGGAATGCTGTCTTGTAACAAGAAATACTGCAAACATTGTTTTTCTCCTTTAATAAACATAAAAGCTGTTTATTAGCAACATTCAATGTATACTGTATAATACTCTGCATATACACATACTGTGATGTGCGGACAGTAGAAGGCTCATTAGCACTCCTATTTTTCCAGTAAATGTTTTTACTTCTTTTTTTCCTTCATTAACTAATAGAGATCTTAAATTAAAGCTGATTTTTTGGTACACAGGAAACTTGTAACCCCTCCTCCAAAAATAGAAAATAAAATCTTTTGTGGGGTAGAGGAAAAGCACATTCATAAACTTTAGTCACACTGAGGTCTAACACAACATAAAAAGAGAAAATATAAATACTGGAACACTCTAGACTTTTTATTAAGTAAAATATTTTTATTTTGAAATGACATGTTTATTAGTAGATTAAGTTATTCTGCCTAACCTAAATTTTTCCAGAATCACATAACATTATTAAGCTTATTTTTTTGCCAGCCATTGACCAAAACACAGTGAAAAAACGCAATTACTATTAGGTTGGACAGTCCTGCGTCCAAAGATAAGCTATTTGACAGCTCCAAAAAAGAAAGGTCAACAGAAAATGCTAATTTTTTTTTTTTTTTGAGGAGTTTCATGTTGTTCTATTACTCATAAATTTGAACTTATTTTCCATTTTACAGATGAATAAATGTTAAATAGCTGGCTTGAATTCTCCAAGTATTATTTCTTAATGCATTTTCATAGATCTCTTAAATTTTTATGTTGGGGAAGGCACAAAAATGAACAGCTTTAGATTTTATTTCATTTAAACATTTTCTCTCAAAATTAACCAGAAGATTATGCTCTATTTTCAGCATTTAAAGCCATACCAAGCTTAAGATTTCCTTCACAATTTCTTACAAACGACAATTACTGAACTTTTATTCAATATCTTCTTTTAGAGAGAGGAGAGTTAACCCTCATATAAGAGTAGAATTTTAACTAGGAAACTTTAGTATTACTCTTGAAATTTTGTCTTAAAAGTAATAATTTCGTTTCAGCATTAAACATTCAAATTGCTGTACCTGATGGACTTGACTGAATTATCTGATTAGAATTTATACCCAAGTAGGTAGCAATCTTCTTAAAATTTGCAAAGATTACTTTTATAATTAATCTGATGTTTTAATTTTATATTTAGTCCACCTTGATTATTTTGATTTTGATATGATTTTGGTCTGACAGACTTAGTGAAGCTTAGCTTTGGGGAGGTATCTTTGAAAGAAAGAAAAGGAAAAGGAGAGAAAGGAAAAGAAAAAATCCACATACATTACTTACAATGAACAGCATGGGTTCAGAGCTGTTCAGGAACTGGGTGGATACCAGGTGGCCAACTTAAAAGGATAATCTGTTTTCCCTAATTAGTCTTTGGTTCTCACACATCTACCCCGTGTAATACAACAGGCTGCAGCAGAATCAGAGCACAAGCACATGTTGGAGCAGAATTAGTTTCTGTCACTTGCTCCTCTTAGACATTTTAACAACTCACTTCTTGTTTACCAGTCTTTGTTTATCTACTGCAGCATCCTGATGGCAGCTGTTGATCCTCTCTAATCTGTGTTTTAAATCCTTCTCATTCTTAAATTTCCCATTTGAAAGCAACTCTCCCACAGGTTTTGTGGTGTTTGGTGTGGGTGGTTTTTTACCTGGCTTGAAGATTCTGATGAGAGAGACCTAACAGAAGTGCCCACTAAAAAGCATAATGGATGTCTTTGACACTATTGATAGGACAGTCATTGCCTCCATGAATATAAATCCCTTATCCAGCAAAATCCCAAAACTTTTTTGTAATCCAAGTGGATTGGTAAATATGCTTTGCACACTATTGTTCAGACCTGACTTCAGCACTAGATTTCCTTTATAAACTGTCACTCTCAAATCTTGAAGGCATCTGTCCTGAACTGTTTTGACCTTTGAGACATCTTAAGGTTTTAGATTTAATACAGGTTACAAACCACCTGAGGAAGTCGAGACTGTGGGAAGTTTAATCAGCCCCTTGATAGTCCTGCAACAGGAACAACTTCCCAAGCACCTCTCTCTGGCACTTCCTCAACCTAAGCATTTAGACCTTTCATGAGCTCTTTATCCACTTTTAACTCCTTGAGTGTTGAACTGTGAAGTGGGGAGTTTTTTTATAAGGTGCATTGATTTAACCTTTTGGCAGCCCACTCTTAACTGCATGTGGAGAATTTCACTAACTCCAAGTTTTCATTCAAACTGGTGTCTTGCTTGACATCTGACATGACTGCCAGGACTTTATACATTTAATTGCCTAAATGCTCAGCAGGGATGAACAGGAATAGCCCTTCAGACTTCAGCAGAACTGTATGAATTTAGACCGGCTGACAAAGTTCGAATTATATGGGTGTTCTGAGAGGTTTCATTTTATCTGCCTCGTATGTTGCATTTTCTGATGAGCCCCTTCTACATGCATTCACACCAAAGTCATACATAATTTTTCGTTCAGTACAATCCTCATAAATAATGAAATGGAAACATTTTTTTTCTTCAGTCAGAACCAGCCTTTACAGTTTTGGATGACTTCAAAAGGTAATTCTGTCCTTTTCTTTACACATAACACATACACACTCCCATGGCCTCCTCATCTGATGTAGGGCAGCCAAAGGATTTTAGTGAGATGATACTTTGGGATGTTCTCCAATTTTGACTGATTCTCAGTGGATTTTTTTCAAGGGCACAGTCAGCTCTCGTGTCCTCAGCTCCCAAAGGCAATCAAAGAGACTTTGCTATGTAACTTTCTCTTCAGCCTTTGAAACCCTTCTTTTAAAATAAGGTTTTAAAAAAGAAATTCTGTTTCTAAGCTTTTACCTTAACCAATAATATCTGCATAGTCTTTAGATGAAAGTTACATGAAGGAAAAGACTGAGCAGTTTTTATGACTTTGTAAAATAGTAAAGATGAGAAATCAAGATAGATACTTTTTTTGACACTTTTGAAAACTTTGGTTTCATCAGGTGAATCTTGACCAAGACTTTAAGCATTACATTATTACAAGCATTGCTTAGTATGTGAGATGTTACAGAGTAGTTTCCTACTTGTCTGTGTAACATGCTCAATGATTTCAAATCCTCTGTTGAATGTTGTGCTTTCACTGAACACTCTTTCTTTATGAATCCTCTTGCACACCTTTTTGTTAGTCTCTCAAATACTTAGTTCCCTGAGACTGAACTGAAGCATTCTTTCCTCTTCTTTTCCCTTAACTGTGCTACTAATTAGTTTTGCTAAAGAAGGTGTAATCTGAGTGTAGAGATGGAATTTGATGTGGGCTTTGATGAATTTTTGGAACCTGAAATAATAAAGTTCTACCAGGAATTTGGGAATCATGGTTAAATGACAAAAATTATATTGGAAGGTCTAATTATGGTAATCCTATAGACTGGGAAATATAATTAGAATGTATCAGTCATCATCTCATATCATTCATTAGCAGTGACCAAAAATGCGTAAATAAAGCTTTTCAAATAACCTGGAAAATTTGAACATTGTTATTATGAAAACCTTTTATTTAATAAAATAAATTTCATAGTGGTTTCATAAAATGTAGAGGGATCAACTAAAATGACTGAAAGAAACTGTTAGAGGCCTCCTCTAGCAAACCTTAAAAGTGCAAGTGAGAGTTCTTGATGAACCTTAAGAAAACTGAATATAATGAGTAACTTTTACTCATACAGTAACCTAAGTAAGTGCTACATGCACCACACGCTGCAATAAGGATAAGCCTTTCACACAGCACCTATGACAATGAGCATAAATATGGCCCAAGAATTTTTAAATAATATAATATCGCTCTGATAACAACATAAACTTTGCAAGAGTCTCCTGTTGGCTATACAGCCACTATTTATTTTATTATATGCCTAGAAAATGGCCTATGTCCATTCCATTTTGCCTTAATGAGAGTAAGGGCTGGTGCGACGAAAGTGTTTGCAGCAGACTAAAACCATCCTGGTTTTACTACATCTCATGTATAGTTTTCTGGTTTTCCTGTTTCCCTTCTTGAACTAGAGAACTTCTAATTTTTTGCCAAGTATGTGTGATAACGCTATCATGACAGGCTCACCCCTACTGACCTACCATTACAGTTTGAAACTGTTAATTTTTACTGAGAATCTCTCTTAAAGCTCTACAGATAAAGACATTTATCTTCAATGCCACTTAAGTTTGTTCCTCAGGTGTCCTCCTACCCTTTGGAGTTCAGTATTTAGACTCTCTGAAGAGACCTGTAATAGCTATATTGATATGAACTATGAATTGAAATGCATACATGTAAACATCAGAAGAAACAGCAAAATAAGGGTTAAGAGAGTCGCATATATTGTTAACAAAAAACACCATTCACAGCAACAAAATTGAAAAATGTGTTGTTTCTATCGAGACTAGAAGGCCTGCAGTCTATAAGACCACAGCACAGATAACTTGTTGGCAGAAAGCATTGCACTGTGACAAGAGGAGGATGAAAACAAAGGTACAGCACACCACACATGCCATTATTTCTTCAGTTTGTCTAGAAGGAAGCCAGGCTGTAACCATAAAGATTTCTGTATTTCAAACAAAGAAAAAGAGGCAATGAGTGCCAACCTTGCCTAATATATATGGAGGCTTAGATAAACTAAATTCCGATGCAAAAGACTCCTCACATAACTACCTTTTAGCATCTAAAAGTGTATAAAAAGAGTAACAGAAAAACTAGTTTGTCAAATCAAAAATTCCACAAGAGGTGACACAAGGGATGAGGATGTAGTAGCTGGCATACAAGTGGTCCTGGCCAGATCATCTGAATCCCCAGCTTGCAAAAGCAGAAGTGTGAGGATATGAGTAAGTGAAATAAATTAGAAACCTTACAAAATAAACATCACTTTCTCCTTCCATAAATTCTTACAATGAGTTTTGTTACCCACGTTTCCTATAACACAGAGACTGGAAAACATGGGGAAGGCAGGGGAAGGGGGGGCCATGTAAACTGGCCAGGCAGATTGATGAGTAGAGCTTGCTGGACTGTAATTAAAAGTTGCACTGTGTGTCTGACATTACAATTCTGCCCAGCAATGCCCAATTCTGTCCAAGATCCTTGTCCCTAAATCTTCTCAAATTAAGCATCAAGAACTGCATAGCTTTTACTTATTTACTGTTACATGAGTAATAGGCACAGAGCACTGGGGTCACTTGTCTATCCTGTTTGGGTTGACCGTATCTGGCTGCTTTTTGGACAAGTCAACTGCAGTAAATAAGCCATAAGAATTTCTACTAAAAAGAATTTTTATTTTGAAATAGTAACGTATTCTTCGCTGGAATGATAAGCGTCTGGTTTAATTGTATGATACTACAAGGACCTGAAAAACATCCACATACTGCTAAAACAAAACCAAAGCACCTAAGGATTTTAAGTATCTAAAACGTTAGACAGAATATAGCAACATTTCTAACGATCCTAAGTGGCACATGAATTTCTATAAATTCCATTCCCCTTTTCCAATGAAATCTGAATTTCTAAGCTAATGCTTAGGTTTTGTTTCTTCTTTTTATTTGTTCAATATTTTCTCAAGTGTTTTTTTCTAAATATTTTTCAGTATCTTCTTAAGTTCTATCAATCTGAAATGATCCCACAGAATTCTGCTCTTCTGATTTAAATCACTAAAATGAAAATCAGAGTCTGGTCCATGGTCTCAACAGTGACATCTGAAAAGTATATTCTGAACAAGATTCTGTAGTATATAGAATAAATTACTGGAATTGCCTCTAACTTTTTATATTCAATTTTGAGATTTATGTATGTTAATTGCTGACTGACTTTCAGGAACTCTTTCATTTATTATAGTATTTTTTTATTTTTCATAAGAGAGAATAAGAAACATAAAATATAAAAGTAAAATCCTAGCAGGAAATTAGTAGCCCTATCAATTTCACTTTTTAAAAAATTGGCAAAAAACAGTATGCAATTTCAGATAATTACATGTAATCCTTAGTAATCCTCCACAGACAGCATGAACTGGCAGTCATTAGTATACTTTGAGCCTTTTATTTTGCATACACACCACGATATGCAGAACATTAGTGTCCTTGCTGACTTTCTGGCTAAAACATGGAAAATAAAATAATATAAATCAAATAACTGTTCAACATCACTTGAGGGCTGGGAGAAAAGGGATACTGAGTAACATGAAGCAATAACTTTTTTCCTCTCAAAGACTCAAGTAATATACAAGAAATAAAATGCAAAAGTCTCTTTTGGGGGATTTTCTTTTCTATTTCAAATCCAGTGGAAAATTCACTGCTTGCTGCTATGACAGTTCTAAAAGAAATAAGTTCAGTCCGATATACTTGATTCAGTTTGGGGGTTAGTTTTATTTACATTCCTTGAAAATCAAAGGAATTGTCAAAATCAAGAGAAGGCTATTGTCTCAAGTCCACAAATTTTAAAAGGAATTAGTATACATTTCAGCATTCATTTTTTCATGCTGCATATCTAAAACCTTGTGATTCAAGCACTCAGCTGGGAAGAGGGGTAGGTTGCTACCAGGTTCTGAATTAATAAGCATTCAATTTATACAAATTGCAACAGCTCCATACTCCAGGCTGCTCTATAACTTGCAGACTAGGGGAAGAGAGGGAAAATTTCTGGTGAGACTTCTGTTCTGAACTAGGAAGAGACAGAATTTGACAGTAGCCTGTCCGTTCCATTAAATTTTCCTCTGCTTGTTTTGGTAATTCTGGCCTGAATTTGTGGAATTACACCTGGATCCCAACATGCCTTCCTGCATACCAGAATCAGAATATGTCACCTGGGAATGGCTCAAATTATCTTCTCTGATATGTTGGAATGTTGAATTCATTTTTGTTCAACCGAAAGTATATATTTGATCTGAATTTGTGGGTAGTTTCAGCTACTAGAAAAAGTTTGGTAAGTTCTTTCCCAACCAAAAAAAAAAAAAAAAACAAAAACAAAAAACAAACCCTCCTATTTATTACAATGTGCTATATAGTCAAGGAAGCCAAAATTTCCTGGTACAAAACTAAACCAAATTTCAATTGCTAAAATACTTGGCAAATGCAAAGAGTTCATACTGCAAAAGTCTGTTCTGATCAATCTTTTCACTCAGCCCATATTTCTCTTAAAGGCATTGGGACTATTCTATTGTAACATATTAAACTTTGCCAAATCCTTCCTTATCTTGTTACGTAGTTAGAGTAGTACTTTAGCATGATTTTAGCCTGATCAAACCAGTATTCTCCCAGACACCTTCTAGACATGGCTTGAAGTGTGTATGAAGGCCAAGAGAATTTCTTTTACATGTTTGAATACAGATGCTGTATTCTGAAGGGTAAGAAAGATCAGTAATGGCTAATTAGATATGGCTTATTTGTGTCACTTGGCTGCAAAGACAGAGAGCAGGTCTTGACAGTGTTTAATTTACTGCTACGGATATGCTATATGTTGTGGTTTCTCTGAACATAGCGTGTTTGTTTGTTTTGTTTTGCTTTGGTTTATTTTCCTGTCTAGAGGAAAAGGGATTTATCTAGATGGAAAAAGAGGAATTTGCCCATTTGTATTGCATTCCTGGACATGCACAGAGCAATTCAAATAAATTAAAAGAAAAAGCAATTAAAACTCTGAAGTTGCATAGAGTTGAAATCATCAGGACTGCACTGGATTGCTCACAGGATGTATTAGTAAGTGTTTAACACACCCGAAACATTTACAGCATGCTGAACTGACTGAACATGTATTGAATTTCTACATAGTGTGTGGAGAATATGATAGGTTCAACAATCAAGCACCGCACAGTCCACAGAACGCTCATTCAGATTTCTGCTAGGCATTTTGAAGATAGCAGGGAAAAAAAAATATGGTTTGATATTTTCAAACTGACCTGAATATTTAGATTACAATTTAAAGCTTGATAGTGAAATCTGCTTCATGGTGCAAAAGCTGTCACTGAATTAAGTGGGATCCAGATTTCTCTTTTTCTGGTATTGCAACTATTACTGCATAATTATGCTGAAGTCTACAAAGTGCCTTAACGGCAGTAGGGTTTGGATTATGTCAACAGTAGAAAAAAGGAAGGAGACTGTGGAACAATTAGATTAGTAAGGCGTTCAATCTATGCCACTAGACAAATGGTAGAGACAGGTGTAGTAAAAAGGGAGATGTTTCATCACTCAAAGTAGCTGCAGAGCAGCCTGCTGTGGCACAAAGGTGGTGAAAAACAATTATGGTCATTGGCATGTATCTTTATTTAAGGGATTCTTAAATGGACTGAATAAAACACAGTGGGAAATAGAAAACTGTCTTTCACCTTATATCATCAAATAAGAAAAGAGTATATAATACGATGTACCAGGGCATGTAGTGATAGGGTACGGGGTAATCACATTAAACTGGAAGATGGTAGATTTAGATTAGATATTAGGAAGAAATTCTTTACTGTGAGGGTAGTGAGGCACTGGCACAGGCTGCCCAGTGAAGCTGCGGCTGCCCCATCCTTGGCAGTGTTCAAGGACAGGCTGGACAGGGCTTTGAGCAACCCGGTCTAGTGGAAGGAGTCCCTGCCCATGGCAGGGAGCTTGCAACTGGATGACCTTTAAAGTCCCTTCCATCCCTAACCATTCTATGATAACCAAGCTGATACTCTGAAGAGTGGTAAATATTCATCACATGTACAATATGAGTATGTATCGCTACACCACATGGAACTACTTCAATATATGAAAGTGTTTCTTTTGTCATATTAAACAACCTATCTGTAAAATATGCCTTAAAAATGTACAATATTCAGGGTGGTTTGATAGTAATAAAAACATTTAGCACTTGATACTTCAACACATTTATTTTAGATCCATTTTCATAACTTATATTTTAGGACTCTTTAAAATCTTTTTAAACTTGCGTTAAACCAATCTGAGTTTGAGGTATTATTTAATATATGTGGCTGTTAGTCTAAAGTACTTCAATACACTTATATTTCATTTTCATTACTGAAAATATCTAATTAAGGCATATTTGCAGCTGAAAATTTCTTAAAATATTTGTAATGTGTTGTAGTTTTATATTATTAGACAGAATTCCACAGAAATCAGACAGGTATATATTCTGAAGTATTGTTTTTCAATTTGAAGCAAAACCACTGGCTTTGTCAAAACTTTCTTGTATCACTAAATGCTCTAGTGAAAGAAACTGATTACAACTGGTAGGACTTGGACCCGCTGCAAGTGGTTTGTCTACAAATGTTACATAGAACTAAATTCCACGTTTGAGTTTGACATGTCTTCTCACAGAGAGATAAAAATATCTGTGTGATATTCAATTATGGGAAAGTATTAACATGCAGAAGTAAGTTTAACATTATATAATTATGCTCTTGTTCCCCTTGCATATTTGTTCCAGGCTTGACAAAATGACGTAACTGGAACGTGATAGTGAAATAGTTGCATATTTGTTCCAGGCTTGACAAAATGACGCAACTGGAACGTGATAGTGAAATAGAAAAACTGTTCTCTGTGAGCTCAAATAATCCCCAAACCTCTGGAAGCAGACAGAGCATAAGCAAAGGAAAGGTGACAGGGACTGAAAAAGATGGAACATATCTGTACTTTGTGGAAGGAAAGCGACAAAACTCATTTTGAAAAGGCTGTCTAAACTAAAAAATGGGACAGTCATTATAGCACACAAATAATTTGAGCTATTAGAATTTTACAACATGAATTCATTTTTACTTTGATTTTTTTTAAATGACATTTTGAAAGTGCTGGAAATTGAACTTTAATTGTCTGTTCTCAAATAACATATTGGCTTTGTCTAATTAAGCAAAATTGAATGTGCTCATAAAATAATGAACTTCTTGTCTCAAATCACACTGTGTTGCAGCAATTAAGAAATATGTGCATCAGTAAAGACGCTACTTAAAATAAGGAGAACAGTAGGTTAATTTACTAACCTTTGATTCCAGGTAGCACTCTTTCTGAATGCTAGTTGAGGTCACAAAAAACCATCAGTCTGACAGCATCCTCCTATTCCCCACTAACCTGCTTTATTAAAGGCTGCTAGAATTTACAACAGCTGGCATTTTCTGCTAACTAGGCTTTCAGAATATTTTAAGTATATTAGTTTAATATATTTTTACTTCCTGACCTCCAGAAAAAAACAGTCATTCATTGCAATATATGTATCTGGTCTTATTTGTGTGATTCGGCTGTGTCACAGCTTAAAAATTGAAGCTCCTCTGACTTCTCTTTGACTTCCCATGCAATTTGCACTCAGAAATAGAGGCTTATGTGGAATGTGTCAGGTGCACATATAATATTTGTATCTTGTGAACTTGCTAATTAAATCATATTACATTGATTCGTGGTGCCTCACTGTGTTCTGACAATGTACATAATTTCGCTTTTGTTCCAATGGCTAAATTTAAAAATTTACTGTGGACTACCTATTGTAATCAACTGAGTCTGATGCTCAAAAACCACTTGAAAATAATCAATTCACATAAGTCTGCACATGTATTATACCCATGTGTGGTATTTCAGTAATTCACCTTCTTATCTTCCAGTAAAATATTTGGTTTGTATTGCTATAGGAATGAGCTCACTTGTAATACTGGAAGTTCAACACTGTGGTTCTCCATCAACGCCTACCAAAAAGCCCCAAGACAAACACAAAACCCCCCAAACCCACAAACCAACCAAAAAGCTCCAAACCAAACATCTCAAAAAACCCTATATTTAGTGTGGGGTTTTATACCGTCTTTGACTATATTCTTCTCTTCCGGAAATACCGGTTTGAATAAGGCTGTCTACCCCCACCTAGTGGGCAACATATTTAATGAACCGGTGACAGCACTGTGTACACTTGGCAAAAGTGTGAGACAGCAATTGTTCCTATTATAATTAAATAATGAAAACAACTTACAACATCTGCGCAGATTAAATAATTGAGGCTCATGGGTTCTGTTGATAGCTGTGATTTAAAGTAGCCTTTAAATGCTCCTAGCCAACATTACTGCACATTGCTAGTGGTTGTTTCAGCTTTGTGGAACTCATTGCCTAAAAAATACTGCAGTCTTTCTTGGAAGAGTTATTGCACATCTACAGTCAGCAAATAACTATAAATATTTTTCATAGGCTGTGTCATTAAAAGAGAATGAGAAAAACCACATCTATCAGTAATATCCTTCAAGAATTACCTGCATCTTTCTGTGATTGAAATTCTGACCAGAATATGAGAATCCACCTTATCTCAGGGATTACTTCACATCTGATCTGACGAATGAAGCACAAAGTCTGCAGTACAAATAAGCTAGGGTTTAGGAAGAACCTTTCCTATTAAAATGGATGCAATCTGCATTGTAAGGTTACATAAGCAAGAAACGGGCATCTTTGAATTCTTATCTTTCTG
The DNA here is from genome assembly GCA_026283785.1 of Coracopsis vasa. Taxonomy (NCBI): domain Eukaryota; kingdom Metazoa; phylum Chordata; class Aves; order Psittaciformes; family Psittacidae; genus Coracopsis; species Coracopsis vasa. Next base: position 14,063 of record JANHGB010066164.1, on the reverse strand, counting down.
TTGCCTCAAGCTGAAGATGAATTCATCTGCTCTGAATCCACAGGGTAAAACATGCTTTCAAGGAATTGAGCAGTTCTTACTCCCTTTGAAATAATAAGGAGGGAAATAGAGGTATTGTTTCCTTGTTCTACATTGCATTCAGAAGACTTCTTGCACAAGTAAGACTCACAGATTTAGCTTTCGCTTTGTTTATGGAGTGTTTTGAACTCCACTGACAAGGTCACTTTGTCTTTCACTTACTCTCTTTCTGGGCTTTTAAATCAAGTGCTCCTGGCTGCAGAATGGCACAGCCTCTAATGGAGGAATGATGAGGACATGGAGCGCATCATAACTTTATGATCATGGTATTCATCGACTACCTCTATTCTACTAAATTAAGTAGGGGCAGGTTATATTGTCTAATACTGACACTTTCACATAGTGTTCTGTAATCAGCATGCTTTCACCATGATTTTGGCCCATACAAGCCCACACCATATTTGCACACTCCCAGGCACAATTTCAGACATAGCCAGATCAGGGTTTGTTCCAATTAGACAGTATGAATGGGACCACAGAGAGAATGTGACACCTCTAACACCGCAGTGAGAAAACTGAATCATAGCCTCAGAGTCAGATGCCTAACTTACAGACTTTATAACTCAAAGTGTCACAAGAACCAGTCTACTTATTCAGCTGATTAGGGGTAATTTAAGAATAGTGCCAATTATAAGCTTGAAGACTAAATGGTGACAATCTGAAGGTTTTTTAAGTCATTTTTTTTTTTCTTAGTATTTAGATGCTTGATGTCTACCTGTAATATTTACTTCCTAAAGCTTTCACATAGTGAGTGAATATTCGGTGTGCTAATGAGCCAGTCTTAATTTCTAATATAGGAGATGTATTCAAAATACCAGAAAAATGTTAAAGGCTGCTGTTTGGGGTTTTTTTAAATTTTTACTTATCTTTTTTTTGTCATATATATCTTTAAAACATACTACAAAACAAAAAGAATGCATTTACTTGGATAGAGATAAGCAGTCTACGGTAATGGGTGTTAGGATGATGAACAACAATATCTGAGATAAAGAGAATACTTAGGTAAGAGAAGGAACACAAATCTTATTCTCAGAGTGAGTATCAGTTGTACTTAATCTATTTTTTCATGATGGCTTTATGTGTAATAGATTCATAGAATGAAACAAACCCTAATATACAGATTTTGATGTTGCAACAGCAGCTGGCAGTAGTTACATGACAAGACAGAGATTTTCTTCTGTATTTCTCCTGCTTTTTTCCATTTCCATGGCTTTAAAAATGTCAGCCTTGGTGAGAGTGCCAGGATTTTGCCCTGGAACTTTGCCCATCCATTAAGACAGACAAATGAAGTTTTAGGGTTCATTCTTATCTGAAATGTGCCTTTGATATAGATATGAATACGTTTGTAATTTTTTCTGTAACTATACAAAAAACAACCACAAAAATAGTTCCTAAGGACTTTTCAGCTGGAAAAAATTTTGTATTCTTTTTCAGCTTACAGGATGCGTATTCTCAGGAGATAACAGAAAATGTTCCTCAGTGGTAGGATAGCATAAAATCTTTAGGTAAAATTTTCACTAAATATCTTTTTTCTTATGTTTGGTTTAAGCAGTTGGTGTTCCAAATGTCTTATTATTCTCTAGATGAAATCTATGACCTTTTATAATTGCAAATCATTTAACACTTGACACTTAACCTATTGATCATTAGTAATGTCATATGTAATTCTAACACGTGTGTTATGTCAAATTTTTTGAGACTTTGAAAACTCAATGTAAGTTGCATTTATTTTTAAAAAGCATCTTCAAAAATTAATTAAGAATTTATTTTAAAATAACAAAATCTTGTGTATCATTTGCCAAAGTAATCTGACACAGTGACAAAGCACCAACAGTCTTTTTTAATATGGTGTCTTTAAACATTAAATGTCAGGCTATAAAATATTGAGGCTTTTTCATGTTACCTCCCTTGTCAAACTGCAGACCATTGTTTCAAAGCCATGAAATGATTTCATCAAGAAATGCTGAGTCCCCCTTCCTATTAAGGGGAATGCCAAGCATAGGAAATCTACTTTTAGTAACAATGAAGAATATCTTTCTCCTGCAGGAGGCAATGAATTAGAAGTTCTCCATTTCATTTTATCCTTCTTGTCATATATCTGTGCATTTCAAGAAATTATTTTGCCATGCAGTCTTTAAGGAAAGAGAGCTTTGGTTCAAAAAACAACAATACATCATGTGAAAACATCTGACCACTCTAATTACTGATTGACCTAACAGCCATTCTTAGAGACAATGGGAAATACTTGTAAAGTAGTATTCAATAGAACATACAGGATCATGAGATCAAAGATTAAGAGACTGCCTGCCTAAGGGCTAATGCTAAATGACATTAAACAAGAACTTGGGGATTCAGCGCATGGGCATGTAATTCAGACATGATTAAACTTCACTTGCTAAATGTTTTATCTTATTATAGGTTTGTTAAGAAAGAAACAGTATAATTCTTAAAATCAGTCAAGAGCACTCTGAATTGATAAAGCTGCAACTGCCATATGAAACAACAGAAAGAACCTCCATTTTCTAAATCAGTAAAATGAGCATAAAAGCCAAGTAATTTTCCATACTCATTTAAAAACTCAGTAACACAGGAGTTTCACGTGCGTAGGCCGTTTCCTGTTCCTCCAGATCCCTACATCATTAATATGATATCTCAACAATCCGCTTCAGGCCCTCTTCTTTTTTGAGGAAAAAAGGCTAGTTTGATTTCCTGCCTAATAAAAACCGCTACTGGAAATCATACCATAACAAACGGCGTACAAAATAGCCAAGCGCATCACCCCAGCCATTTAGAGAGGATTATTTTTTCTTCTATAAGTGCATTAACCTGTTATTACAGCTGTGTTATTACTTCTGCAGAAGTAGACAGCGTATTGAGGCAAAGGCACATTCAATATAAAGAAGAAAAGCAGGGTGCCAAGTTATCAGGAGTAACATTAATAACAGATTTTATAAATCTGACCAATTATGATGATCCCTGTGCTGCATTTACTGATCAGCAGAGCCGTGGTAACCTTAGGAAAAGACAGAGCCTTCTCCCATGTACCTCTAAAGAGATGCCAGTGGAGAGAAAATATGCTATATGGCTGCCATCACCAGAACATGAAGTGGTAGGCCATTAGGGCACTGTTTAGGGAACAAAATGTCCAGAAAGAAGCTAGAGTGACTAAAAGGACTCTGCTCTGAATGTGTCAAGTTCTGTTGCACTTCACCAACTTTTTTTTTGCCGTAAGGATTTTCAGCTCTTGTCAATGGCTACCAATGAAACCCACCAACATGTTCTGGAAACTCTAATTAAGCTTTTTATGAGCTCTTTCTGTTATTGTTTTTGTGTGTGTTTCATTTTAAATGACACACGCTTTCTGATATTTCTCGTAAGTTTTCATAGTCACCTTAAAACATTCAGGTTTTCCATATTTTTTCAATACCTACATACCATTGAGTATAGGTGAAGAGGATATGCTCATTTTGGTCATTTTGATACAGATGCATCAGTATAAGGGTAGCATGCTTCCACATTGCTGCTTGGAAGTTGTAACCTAAATCTCTGTGCACCAGAAATTACTTTTATCCATACGCATTTGGAAACCCTATGTCAGAAAGTAACCCCGCAGATGAAGAAAAAAAAAAAATCATGATCTGAAAAGTTGTTGCACAACTAAGTTATTCTCTTACTTGTTGAGGAGGGAAAGCATATTGAATACTGAGTGCTCTGTACTTCAGAGATAGATAGAGCAAAAGCAGTCCAGTATATATTTCCATTGCTTTTTATTTAGCATGCTCCCTCACACATACGTTCTTAGCTGGTTTTTGTGTTGCACTCTATCTTTACATGACTTTAATCCATTTATACCCATTTACCATGAGGTGATGTAACTCTTTATTTAAGTCGCTCATGAGCCTTCTCATGAAGGTTTATATTTGTAGAATCACGATTAGGAAGTATTAGTAGAAGCACACAGATGAAGCTGGAGTTTCTTAGGATGTCTCAAGCAGATTAAGTCATTTTAAAACCATGCTGCTGCATCTAAAGATAGACAGACCACCCACACCCTACAGTTTCCCTTGGACATGATTTCCTCCCACCCCTCATGTGCTGAAAAAAATATAAAATGAAAAAGTTGTTAGCATAGGGACAGGAACAGAAACACACAGTCAGGGTACAAGATACGGACTGGGGAACAGTTGGGTGAGCAGGATTATGGTACCTCAAAGAGGTTGTTACAGGTCTTTATGCAAAGCTATCTGAAGTTACGGATAAGGAAGAAACTTTAAAAGAAAAATTTAATGGTTTGAAATTTGCTATTTTTATCTGTCTTTCAAAATGGCCAATGTTTCCTTTCTTGTGAAGTTTCCCTCAGTTTTCTACTTACTGTCAGGGCCATGGTCTCCTGAAAAACCACCAAACAGTGCCTGTCTCATCACTCCAGCCAGAAGCAGGGCAATCAGAGAGCACTGGGCACCTTTCTGGGGATGCAGATAGGCCAGGGTTAGGCCAGGACATGGGCCCATGGGTGGGCCTGACTCAGGAGACCCATGGCCAGGCTGGGCAGGGCTGTGGGAACGGGAGATGGGTCCTACTACAGTATCACTGGGGCAGGGCCTGATGGCCCCAGCAGCTGAAATGGGGTCTTGGACCTTGGGCAGGGTGGAGGGAGTGCCGGGGTGTAGGCAGTTACAGAAAGGGCTGGTGGTGGACTCAGGATCCTCACAATTAGAAGCTCTGTCTGCAGTAACCATTTAGTGTGTGAAACTGCAGGCTGCACAGCTCAGCAGAAGGAGAAGCAGAGAAGCATGAGCAGGTAGAACTGAAATTGTAGGTCTCCTCATGTGAAACGAATTCAGGTTTCCACCAGTGTGGGTTTTATGAGGAAATGCATTCACATAATCTTTCTTGCCAGAAGGAATGATGAAGTTGTTAAAATATTTTAAAGAGCTCAACAATAATTTTTTTTGGTTTTCTCCTTTGGCATTAGGTATAAAGGGAGCTACAACTGGTGTTTGTGGAGACTTTCTGAAAGGCTACATACCCTTGGGCTAAATCCAGCTGTTTATAGACTGATACATCAGCAAAAACCTTACAGCAGTGCTTGTGAACAGCCCTCATTAGGGCTACCTCTGTGGGCAAGACCACAAACTGGTGGCACTTGAGCCCCTGGCTTCAACTAACCTGGTGTAGGACAACACAGGTGACCATCATTCTGGACCCTGCAGCCCCTCCTCTTGACTCAGACTGTCCATCTCCCTCTTCCTTCTGTTCCACAATAGAAAGTAATTCTTCTATCCTGGTAGCTCAGTGCCACTGTGCTTGAGTATGCTGACTGCTCATGCCCAAACTGGCATCACTGGCCACACAGGGTTTACTGAACAGTCTGATTTTAAAGTAAATGTATGCATTTGTTCGGATGAAGGGAATGTTACAGAGTTTTATTATAAATGTTAAAAGAGAGGGGAGGAATGTAGGGCAGAGTTACACTGTTGTTGAGCAAGCTTTAGTCTCTTATTTTTACCCCTATTTGGAAAGGAATTGTAAAAGACAAACAAGTGAGAAAAGATGGAGACTTCTTACATGTCCTCACAGAGGAAAGGTGGAAAAAGAGAAAGCAAAGAGCAAGTAAAATATTAGGCTACGAGTTTCTTCTCTGCTTTTTCTCACAGAAAAAGAGCCAGATGAGGTAATGTGAAAAGCAGCAGCACCAACTAACCATAAAAGAAAAAGGCCTGGTTGTAGCTTGACCTGAAAATAATGATAGGTGATATAGACAGACTTTAAGGCACAGAAACAGCAACATCCTGGAGGTCTAATGTGAATTACCACCATGGGGGGAATGACATAAGAGAGCATATACAAACAAAGAGAATCAAGATTCTGTGGCTATGACAAGTTTCCTGGAGTGTGTCCAGCAGCCTCCTTGGGGCTCAGTCAGTTCAAATAGTAAACCTTGCTGTGCCTGGACAGGCCAAGCAGACTCCCAGGGATTCCTTGAATATATAAGACATAGAGCAAAAACAGAAGCAATGGACAGCTCATATAAAATCACAGTCACTGTCAAAACAAAATATCAGTGTCTCTTTTCTAGATATATTACACTTATGAGACAGAAGTGGGCCAGTATTCCAGTGCAGTTAGCATACTCCACTGGAGTGTTTAGATCCCTTTTCCAAATCAGACAAAGACAGATGTAGTGTCAGAGTTGGTCTAGATATCAGCATGAAGGATAAGCACTGCTGTAGCTATCTTTCGTGTTAGAATGGGTTCATTCTGTAAGGACTATTTAATATTCTGTGAGTCAGAGATTCATGCACCAAAATGACCTTTCAGGGTTTATCCTATATAATTCACTAGAAAAGATGGTGGTATCCTTTAGTAGGTTTTTTTCAGTGACTGTCCAATTACTTCTATGACATGAACCAGCTTCCTTCCTCTACTTCACCATTTTTCAGCCTTAACACAGAATTACAAGTAGCATTACAGGTGTCAGTACGGCTTCAGAACTCCTCACAGAAAAGCAGGGAACAGAATCCATGTCTCACAGTCTTGAGGGAATGATGTAATTCCCAACTGCTGGATAAAATATATATTCAATGTATCCACATTTCTTTGCCTTTAGATTTCTTACAAAAGTCCAACACCAAACATTTTATTTTCAGTTCAGATGGAACAATACATTCAATATCAAATGAAACAAAATTGTACATCTCCCTGCATGACAAACAGTGCTTTTCGCTATGTGTAAGGAAAAAAAAAAAAAAAACCCATGCAACAACTGAGCTTTAAATAACAAATTGTGGGCGTTTTAAAATAGCACACTGAATCTGAATAGCGTGTTTGGTTTTTACTGCTCCTAAAAGATACAGCAGGGTGTGTTGTTTTGAATGGGTGCAGGTGTGAATAATTAAAAAAAACACATTTATGTGTTTGATTACATGATCATTCTCATAGCTACAAATTATTCTAATGAGCTATACTGGGAGATGATGGGACCTTTATAAACAACATATACAGAAAGTTTGGGTAACCTCTATGTAGCCTGGATCTCTTTCTTAGCATGTAACATTGCTGAACAGTAATAAGCCTACAACAAAAGACTTCACACCTTTTCAGAGCTTTTTCCTCTCATTGTACTGCACTTTCAAAATAACTATCCTTTCAGTGTTAAATAGCAATTTCCTTCTTCCAAACTGATTCAAAACACACACTGACATTCTAAATGTCTTAATGACAATTTAATTATAACAAGCCAGTAGATACCTATTACTTTGATAAGCAAAATACCACACACATTGAATCCTCACTCTCCTATCTTTTTTATTCCTTTAAAAAGGAAAAAAAAAAAAAACAAACTATGACACAGCTCTGTATTTCTTTACCTTTTCAAGTTCAAAGAACAATGCCTCATTCACAAACCAAATACCCCTCATGAAGAATACCTCTGGTTATATGTTATTGTACTCACATAAAACCAACTTTTGACACCTCTTGAGCAGTAGTCTGTGCCTCCCTGAGTCTACCTTGCATTGGTTCTCCTACTACTTCTTTACTGGAGTAGTGACATGCTGATCCATAAATCTTTTGTGCTTCCAGTGGGTCTACACATAACAGTTACATAGGTGACCTTATCTAACCACACACTACTCAACTTTTTTTATTACTGCACCAATAACAGTAGGGTCTCGGGGGAAAAAGATAGCCAGTGTCCCAACCACTTTAAATTTGCCCATGCTTCAATGAATTAAATTACCTCAACACACATGAAAGACACAGCAAGTAAAAATCTACAAATATAGAAGCAGAAATTACCAAAATGACTCATTTGAGATCTTTTAGAAATCAACAGAAATAGAATTTGGATCTCAGGATACCTATTCAGTGCCCTGTCCCATCAGTACAGTGTTACAGTATAAACTATATGTCTACATTCAGTTCACTAACGATAAGCCTTAAGGGTCAACAGGGTTTTTTGATATAGACTTAACAGGTGGGAATTAACAAAACAGGAGCTGATCAAAAGGAAAAATACGTTATCTCTTCACAAAAATCAGGAGTTACTCTGTACCTTTTCACATCTTAATTCTTCCAGGCACACTTGCCATCGCCTGAACAGGATCTTTTCATAAAAGTGGCAAGAGTGAGCTTTGGTAAACTCTAAAAACAGGACAAGACATTCGCCTGTGAATAACTGGGCACCCATAAGACTTGTAGCCCATTTTCCAAATCACTTTAATAAATAGAGGTCAGATTGCCTAAAACCGTGAGGTTAAACACAAACATGAGATTAAACATAAAGTTTTTGATTCATTCCCACACAATTTAAAAGACTCAGAGCCTGCTACTCAAGCTTTACACTGATAAAGTAAGCTTTATTTAAGGGTTTTCAAAACACAGGCCTAGCCTGAATGTGAATATTGATTTTGATTAAATACAAACTAAAAATAAATTTTTAAAAGGGAAGAAAAATTAAAGGTTCTAAGAATGGGATAAAATTGTTACTGAACCTGGCAGTAAATGGCTTTAACTTGTTATCAAAAATATTTTTAAATTATTTTTTATATTACTCATTTGATAACATTAGCAATCTGTGCCATACTGCTACAACTGTGAAGCAGTTGCTTTTCTCATTTCATAATACTATATAACTGTTATAAATAATATAACGATCTGACTGTTCATCCGTGAGTTGTGAAAATAATAGTTGAGTCTGTTTTGCATTAGCTCCAACCCCATAAAACTTGGATGACAAAGGGAAGAAGATAGGTGATGAAAAAACTTTTAAAGTCTACAATGCTACATTTAAGCCCACTATTACACATCTACCCCACGTAAGAATTTGTGATATAGCTATATATGCTATCCCCTTAGTGTTGGGTGACAATACTCTACTTTCTTGAAGAGTGATGCAGCATTTTTCCCAACATAGTCCCCCCATCTCCTTTACTGCCTTCTGTAGCCCCTTGAGGAAATAAATAAATACTTTGAAGCCACAAGACAAATACTGAACCCTGAAATGCTTGCTCTGCCTGAAAACATTCAGCTATATACAAATTCTGAGTTTTTACATCTGAACTTTTTTGATTGGTTTTCAACTCACAATACTGATCCCTACTTTTCCTGCTTATAATATGAACTATTGTTTTTATATTGTGGATCCCAAGAGAACTTACAGATTCCCTGTAAATCAGAACTGTGACAGAAAAAGCATTGTCATTTCCTTTGAAGAGGTGCTCAAGATTTTGAAATTGTCAAGAGTTAGCTATAAGCCTTCTTCTTTAATGATGAACGGAATTACTGCATTAAATATAGCACTGATTTTCATTAGAGAAAGAGAATGCTCTCTTATTGCCTGTTTTTTATAAGAAAGCAAAATATTTATGATATGTCCTGTTCTAAAAGGAACATAGTGGTGTTCATCACGATCTTGATAGAAAATAGAGAACATTCATATTGATGGCACAAAGTTCTATGCTGTATCAGACTGATTTTACAGAAATGTGAGAAATAAAGTTGATAAATCTTTACATGTGCTTCAGTAACACTACAGTTTAAGTTTAGCTTTCCCTAAGTCTGAAGTTGATTTTTTTTTTTGCTTTTCTCACAGGGCCAGAGTGAGCTGTAAATTCCAAGCAGAGGTCTTGAATACAACAGAGTACGTAAAATAACCTGTGTTTAGGCAACTCTGCCTGTCCTCACTAGTCTAATAACCAACCATACAGAAAGCAAATACCAAAACAGCATGTTTCCACCTGCTCTCTTTTATCCAGCAGCCACTGGATGGACAATTAAAATGTTAAGAATGTCAGATCCCAATATTTTGCTGTCCGGGAAAGACATGCACCTACACGTTCCACAGAAAATACCCCTTCCACCAAGAAATGAGCCTGGGGTTAAAAAGGTTCTTTTTATTCCTGCTATGGAAGCTCCACCATGTTTGTGCAAATTAAGTAAATATTTGGCCAAATAAAGAGAAATTCAGAGATCAACCACATAGCCATTTAGTCTTTATGCCAGTGAATATTTCATTAGTTTTACAACGCATAATGACTCCACAGCAGAGACTGAAGTACATACAGTCATTCAGAGATACCTGCAGTCTAGCCCTGGAATGAGTTAAAGGTGAGTCCCAGTCCTTTTCCTAACTTGGAAACAGGTACCCTCAGGCAGTACCAAATCAAAAGTGAGATGTTTAGTAAAAAGGGGAGATAGGGATCCAGCATAATCCATTTCTGGGGCTGCCTTTTGCCCAAGACGTCACCTGGTTTGAATATTTACCTCCCACTGTAATGGAGATTACACATTCCAATAGGAATTCTCATGTAGCAAACATTAATTACCTTATTTATCAATTACTGTTCTTTGGATAAAGATGTGAGCATTAAATATAACTTTTCAAATATAATTGTGTATAAACAAAGGTTTAAGCAACCAATTATGTTGGGGGTTTTTTTGGTACACTTCCCTTCTATGACACAATTATTTGTGAAGCCTGTAGCTTTGAGTTAGTCACAAGTACACAAAGATGAAAGAAAAGGTCAACACATTTTCTACCACTTGTCATCATTATCTTCTGTTACTTCTCATAGACTCTAAAGTAAATACAAACACATGATATCATTTACTCTTATGAAAGTAGATTACCTACATCAGCTTCTTCACTTTCATGTATGTCTGGTATCATTCATCACAGGCAACCTGTGTGAGAGTTTTTAATAGCTAATCTATAGCAGGAAAACATGCTGGTACCACAATAAATTCTCCCTTACTGCATCTTGGTAATGAACTAACATACACACTCTTCATACAGTCTTGCACTGTGCAGAAAGCAAAGCAGAGCTTTCAGCTGTTTTCATCTTTAGAAAAAGACATAGAGTACCAATGTATTCTATGAGACACAGAGAGAAAAGGACAATAAATAAAATCCAAATCTAATTTAATGTAATTATTTTAATGTTATTCAAACATAAAAAAACTCTCATGGAGAATATTCATCCTAAGATTACCAGTGCTTCTGTAACAGATACATCCAAGCCAAATTCAAGTCTCTGTTTCTGAGCCAGCTTACTCATTCATTTCATTCATAACAATTGAAGCAAATAGTTACTATAGTGGGAACTCACTATCAAGGACTAAATGAAACATTAACGTGATTCATTTCCCTGTGCTATAAACAGTTCTCCTTGTAGCTAACATTCTTGCACATTTTGCAATAAAATGTAAGGACATCAAACTCCTAAAGATATTGACAGCTCTGTGACAAGACTGATTGTCATCTGTACACATGAGCAGTAAAGTCATTTGCCATCCACTGGCAGATTTCCAGAGTCAGTGTGGGACTTGCTACTTCTCCATCATGCTTAGCCCTTGGAGATGCATGAGCTATATCTGCATTAACGAGCAGCTACACAATGGAAGTAGACCAATACAGAGTAGCAGCTGGTGCTAAAGGTCCAGTGTGCACAACACATTTCAAGAAATCTTACTTCTGACTTGCCACTTTGTGGACTGAGTAGTCAACTGTTAAGGAGTGTATCAGATGGCTCCCAAAGTGAATCATCTATTTTAGTGGAAAGAACTCTAGAATATGCCCAACATCTTGTGTCACAAATCAAATCAAACACATGATCCAAAGTGAAATGCTAATAGAGACTCATCCTAAAGCTAGAGGCCTCACTCCCATTTACATACAGATAAAGTACCTCTATAGCTCTCCTCCTTTGCCCTGGTTACCTCATTAAGAGCCAAAAGTCGATAATTTTTCAGCAACTGACTTCAGGAGTACTTATACAGAAGGGACCTTTTTATAGGAAGGGACTATCTGGACTATTGAATCTAGTCCCCTGAAGGCAATTATCACAAATTATTTGTTAATGAATCAAATACCATGTACAAATTACTTTTTGTCCTCCATATTCCCACTGGAAGATTGTGGCACTCTTGAATGACACAGGATAACTTAATTTAATACCATCAATGTCCACTAATGAAAGCAGCTATACTTCTGGGTCTCTTCATCACCACTCCCCACACTCCCATCTATACACACTGACCATGTCCCCCCTTCCTTCCTTTTTCTAGACCTTTACTAAACAGGTTTACATTTCGTACACCATGCCTATATACTTTTCAGGCTCTCCAGATTATTATAGCAGTTTTCATTTGCATTTATTGAAGTTAAATTTATCCTTCTTCAACATGGGTGACTTGTGTAACAGAACTGCTCACAGTATCTGTTAAAATGTAGGCTCTATTAACATTTTGTTAATATTTTCCAAATGACTGGAAATATTTAGATTGACATTATCTAGGATCACATCCCATTTTCACAGCCATATGATACATATTGCTCATACTCAACCTGTGATCAATAAATGTGATATGTTCTTTTTCTTTCTTAGTGAATTCCAACTGCTGACATTTTCCAGAGTAATGCTTAGATTGTTATTATCAGTTCCTAAGAGTCTTCTGACATCCTTATTATTAAATTTCATTCATGCTCATTAGACAAATTCTCAGGATCATACAATTTCTCTTGATTCTCCATCAAGCTTTCATTATCGTAGTATCTATGAACCTTAGGGCATCAACAAATTTAAACAACACATTGCTTCACTGATTTTAACATTTATCCTATTTTGATCCTTAAGAGAATTCTGATAGTAATATAATGATCCTGGCATCAGTATCATTATTTTCCCTTCAGGTAGTTCTTTCTTATGCATTTCTCTAGTATAATTAATTATTTTCTGTGTCTCTCCTATGGAACACATATTTTACTAAGAGCTCAGAAGCACAGCATCTACTCTCTTTCTTTTATTCAGAAAATAAGTTTATGTAAGAAAGTTACAAGGTTAGTTTGTCAGTCACTATGTCTGCAAAAATTATGTTGCACCTTATTTCATCTGCCTGAGCTGATTCATCATCATCATCATCATAATACTCACAGCAGAAGTAATACTTACATAGTACTGTGAATTCTTTAAAAGCAGTAACAATAGATATTTTGGCATAGAAAAAGGTGAACGATTGTTAGGTATGGTGGACTCAAAGATAAGAGAAAAATTACATGAAGGTGGCGTCAGCATTGGTAATGAAACGCAGCTGTTTTGAAGACCCAAGTTAATGTTCAGTCTTTCATTCTACAGAATAACTATGGAAAAAAATTAGTAACATGGTTGCACTTTTATGAACTTTATGGTAGCTTATGGAGTGGTTTAAGATTAGCATAAATTATAAAAGTGACAATATGTTCTTTTAGTAGAAGATGTTGAACCTATATGCTTTTACGGTGTCAGGATGAAAAGGGTAATAGAACAGAAACTAACAGAATTCAGAGGGCTACATGAATACTTGCTAGTTGGTCTGAAAACACAGTACCTGTCAAAACATGGGTTTCTGCCACATTCTACTAGCAGGGCTTCTGACAGAGTTTAGACGCTTATTTCAATCACTACTATAAAATTCTAATGTCACCCTATTACTTATCTCAGAAACTATCAGGATGAAGTGATATGAATAGTTACATAACAGCAAAAACAGGAGCTTTTTCAGATTTTAAAGAGGACTTAAATGGCTTTATTCTTCTTAAGAATACATAGATGCAACTGTAATTTCACAATATCCCCCTAGCCATTCCACCATGGTTTCTTTCTATGCATTAAGTGGAGCTACTAGCATGCAAGAGTCCCCCTTCTACATTTAAATATAGCAAAGTATTTTATGATCTTATGTTACAAGTAATCATTATTTTGTAGCATACGGCCATGAATTTGAGAAAAATCATTTCACATGTGCACCTTTCATCTTTGAAGCTCTGTGAGAGTCCCATCCCCCCACTTAATAACTAGTACTCTGAGTGTTTGTCCAGAAGATTTACTGACTTCAGACAAGTGTCTTGGCTATTGATGCTCTACAATGTTAATAAACTGCAATAATTAAGCTGCACCCAATGAACAGGAGTCCAAGCCCACCCACGAACCTTCTCATTAATATAT
>JANHGB010066160.1:0-38620 GCA_026283785.1 Coracopsis vasa | reverse complement strand
TCATCAGCGCGCTTGTAGTAAGCGTGGGTAAAGCCCTTCCCAAAATCTTCGTTCGCGAAGTCAAGCCATCATCACTAAATAACACGAGTGAGGCTGCACCTCCAGTAATGCTGTTGTTCCACCGCTTCGACAGCTTTTCAAAACGGGCTGGTGCCCAAAATGCAGAACACTTCTGGAAATGCAGTCCTCCTCCTCTGCTCACCATGCTAAGTTAAACCCTCCACCTAGAGACCTTGAAAGAAGCCTCTTTACACTTCACCTTCCCCTGTGTTCTTATTCCAGGCAGGAGCTCCACTGCCTTTGCTGGGAACTGGCTTTTCTAAACATCATGATTTTGACCAGACTGTCGAGTCATCCTGCTCTAATTGTTTTAATGACAATTAAAAAGCCTTATTTCTGATCACTTAAAAGCACATGAAAATTGAGCCCTGAGGCAATGAACAACTGGAAGAAGAGAAGCAGTCCCCATGAAACCGAGGATTTCCTTGTCTTTCTCTTTTTTATTTCTTTGTATTTTGCCAAGTAACCTCAGAGAAGCAGGGTTTGCAAGCAGAGGTAACGTGGACTTCATTAAACCAAATGATGCAGCCAGGAGAAGCAGGCAAAGCTTCACACAGTTTCTTCAGGTCAAACATCATCATAAAATAGTTTTCAAAGGATTGCAAAACTGTGCTTATCTCCAGTGATAGCAAATGTGCTTTTGAGCTTTATCACTTCTTATTAAAGCCTTAATGTGTTGGTTTGGGGATGGACACAAGCCCTGCACAGCACAAATGGAGCAGAAGACTTCTCCATTTGAGTTTACATAGTAAAAAAAGCATAGACTCTAGGAAAGGATCCTTAGTTTGTGCAGTGCAGTACAATGAGATCCCAACATATCCTCAGATACCTCTAGTGGAAACATGGAGATGTCAATTCAATGCAAGGAAAAGATTTTCACAATGAAAGCAGTGAAATACTGGAATGGGTAAAGAGGCTGGTGAACCTTCCTCCGGTATTTCAAACTATTTTCTTGGAAATCGCTGAATTGCTCCCAGGATACGTTATTTTTATTTAATGCCTAAAAATCATTTTAAAAATCAGAGAAATCATTGGTGGAAACATCTCCAGATTCACGCCTCACCCTGTTGTTATTGTCATCTTTTGTTTATGTCACTTTAGCAAGACCCTTGAAAATATCCTACACTGGACCTCACTGCTGCACTTTTCATACTTCTTTGTCACTCTATACCTAACTTTAGTCTGTTAAGTCACTAGACACAGAGCCCCTTGTCAGTAACAGTATGGGGAGGAAGGCTCTGCTCACCTCTTCAGGAGACCCCTTATGTGGGTTTTGCTCCTCCGCTTGGAAACGGCTGCTCTGCCCCAGTGCCCACAGGCTGAGCCCCAGCAAGGACTTGGACCCAGCAAACTGTGGCAGCCTCAATGCTAGGATATGGAAGAGGCTAAGCCAAGCCTCAGGTGAAAGCAAGCCTCCCTTCTCCCAGGAAGCCATGAGGGGCTTATGGAGAGCCCAGGTCTGTGGCACTCAGCTGGACTACAAAGAAAGCCTGGAGGACACCCTGTCATGACAGATAGGGAGCATGGTTGCTTTTTAACCTGTCATTTACTTTTCTTTCTCACAAATCTGTGTTTTCTCCTTCTAAAGAGTTGCTTTATTATGTTGTGTTATAATGAAACACAGCTAAAGAAATTGCAAGTCTTTGGTCTCTTTCTGGCATATTCACTTTGAAAAAGAGGAAGAGAAGTTCAAGTGATAAAGGACATGAGGTCTAAACACACTCCCCTTCTTCCCCCCAGGTACCACACTTTGAGGGTATTTTGGAAGGCAGACAATGTCTTTTACTCTGCTTTGTGATCCTGGGTGCCGCATGTCTGCAGCTATTGCCAGTTTCCTTAAAGAGAGAACAAAGATGCTTTCTCAACTCCCTGAGGCTCTGTTATGAAGTATTTAGTAAGCGACAGTGATCTCATTTTGTGACATTCTTATTTCTAAGTTAGTACTGATAACCCCACACGGTGTTAAAAAGGCTCCAACATACCAAAGGCTCTATCAAAGGCAAAATATAAAAACTAGACCCTTCTGCTCTCAGCCATTACAAGATCCTACACAACCCAGCTGTTAACGTTGGTGTCCTGGCCAAATTCCAGCCTGAGCATTGCCATCCTTTCTCCCTACTCCTCCTTGAGTCTTCCTTCTTCTATCCAAGGCAGGATTAGGGAATAAAAAACCCAATTCATAAGTGTGCCCTGTCCCAAAGTGTGTGCCACAGCACTGGGCTCAGAAAGCACCCTGGTATTTACATCATTCTGAACCCAGCAAATTAAAAGGTGTGACCTACTCAGAGCATTAAATCCTTATTTAGAAGCTTTATAAGACTAAAAATACCATGAATACATAACTCCACTGAATAGAAACTACATACAAACTGTACATAAATATTTTATTATTAAAACATTGCAGGTCAATGTTCAAAAAGACTTATGACTCATTTCAAGTGGATATGTAAACGCAACAGCTGTGGCTTTGCAGGCTGGTTGAACTTGTGTACATGTAAATAGTTTTTTGTATATTTGTTAACATTCATCTAGCAGACAAATGAGTGGCTTATAAGTAATTAAGAGGACACAATACCCTTCCAAAAATTACATTTAACATTTTAACATCAAAACCCAAAGAGCTCAAAAGTAGCTCATGCACAGAATTAAACAAATGTGAAAAAATAGTGTCAGAAGCTTAAAGGATAAAGTGACCAAGCACTTGAAATCATGCAGTTCTAAGAGGTGATTTTTAGGTCCTAACACTTTTTGACTTCAATATTAATCACTGAATCAACATAAGAATCAAAAACGCACTAGTGGCAGCCTAGTGACCTCAAACTGCACTGTAGTAAAGAGCTGAGAGGAGAATCCAGGTGAGTCACAAATGAATATATTTAAGCCCAATTTATTGCCTTACTGAGCCCTCTGAAGCCAAGAAGCAGAAACTATTCGTGTGCCTTCAGTAACCTGGAAAAAATTCTTTATGTAACATCAGCTTCAGATGTGGAAGGTGGCAGCAGTGTGACAACGTACACCAATACATTCAGTTAGCATTGGGCTTAGTGCAAACCTCTGATAAACCTACCACAGTTGATGTAAGGTCTTTGCATGCACCCTGGTAACACAGTCACTTTAATCCAGCAGAAAACTGTTCAGTGCCAAATTTCTCAGCTCCATGGTCTGCCCTGTGCCAGCAAGAACACTCTTGCTTAATGTGCTAACCTGGATTAGACAATTGAATTAACTGCAAATAACTCTCTTCTTTCTTATCCTGGATCAGTTTTTAGCCAGATTGTTGACTGGAGACTGCCCACCCCATGGATATAGAGATGTTAGTGCCAGGGAATGAGGGGTGAGGGACACCACCAGCCCTTGGGGAAACAGCTCAGGCTTCTGCCACTGACTGCAGATTCACAGAGACCTGAAACACAGAGCTGTTTGCTAAATTCATAGGGCAAGCTTCTCTGTATGTAACTTGTGCTTTCCTTCAAGCTCTTCAGGATTTAGTTTCCTCTCAACATCGGCTCAGTAACCGGTCAAAAGAAAGCACTGCCTGATCACTCACCTGCACGTCTGTGATAGTGGTGCATTTGACTGATACAGGTTTGCCAAGGAGAACTTAGTCTTACTCTGGAGAACTAAGGAGCATCCTCTTTACTGTAGAATTCTTTTACTCCTCCTTGAGCATATGAGTTAGTGTCTTTGTACAACTGAATCATTCCTTAACTTTACTACCCTACATCTCAAAGTTACTAAATTATTTTCATATAACACTCAGCTCTTCCTCTTTATTGACTGTGCAAGCTAAACTTGTGTAAATGGCAAATTTCATTAGCATACTCTTGATTTTTCATAAAGCTCTCTAGTGAAAACATTAAATCTGATCAGGTCTATATCCTGCACAAGCTGGATTTCAGATTAAACTCCCCCCATTGTTTTGGATCTGAAACCCAAGACTAAACCAAGGTTAATGTACTAAACCAAAGGTATTTTATTCAAATAACCTATGCGCCAAAGACCACCAAAATTTAAGGCAGGAAAAGGCAAACACATGGGTTTGCTCCATGTACTAATTTGCAGTTGCTGCTGTAAGTCCCCCTTCTTCTCCTGATAAATAAGTGTAGACTTCAACAAGTTGAACAGCCTTTTCTCGTATTTAGAGCATTCATCTAGAGAGTGACTGTAGAGATTTGTCTATCAATCGTTCACACTTGGTGCTGCCCTCAACTGATCACCCCTTTAATTAACCATGTTAAACTAGCTCCCTGAAGCTTATGATGCTTCTGTCACTTGCCTGTGGGTTTCCTCTTCACTACAAGCCTGAGTGCTTCCATTAAATTTACAGTGAGAAGAAACCAATAGAGGAAATGATGAAGGCTATCCCTCGGCTCCATTTGAAAGACTATTAGAGAAAGGCTTCACAGCAAAAGAGAATGCAATAAAATAGCCCCCTTTTTATTTTTTTCTTTGATGCCTAGGGAAAAGAAACAGAAGGAATATATTTAGTTTTGCTGTGTTTAAAATGCTTTTTGTAATAGCAAAACAAAAATTTCTAAGCAATGGCGCGTCACCATAGAGGACTTAGCGTAATCACCAGCTGTAATATTCTAGTCCCCTGACCAGCTGTATCCACGGTTTCATCTTTGAAAATGTGAATATTAACATCCTGTGTACAGGAAGAAGTTGGAAACAAAGGAAGGTTTACTTGGACTGTAGACAGATGGACCATATCCTTATACAATCTTCTGAGAAGTCTCACCTATATATTAAGAATAGAGTGGCCACCTTAGAGATCTACAGGATTTTGTCAGGTCAATATCTGTGGCACCACCATTATCTCCTTTAATGAGTATTGTAAAGGGTAAAGTGTCAAACAATTAACACATTTCTCCTAGTCTTGCACTTAGGATAACACATATTTCCCAAGAGTGGGAAGGAATTTATTTGGCTTACTTTCAATTTGTGCAACAAGGGTACAAATCTCATCTCAAGAGCAGCAAGTCTGGTATATCATTACCAGTTTCTGCAGGTACACATTTAAGAGTTAGGAAGGCTTCTTCTGGGCTCACAAAACTAATAATGATGAAGCAAATGACTGTTGGCAAATATGCACTTTGCAAAATGAGGTATCTTAGCACCTTGAAAAAGTAATGGCGATGATATGAAAATACTCTTCCTCCTTGCCTTCTTCTGAACAAAGGCAAAGCTCCCAAACCTTAGTAACTCTGGGTGAATTTCATGTTAATGAGTGGTTAATGCTCTCTGCAACCATCATCTGTTTTGGCCAAACATTTTTATTTTTACCAGATGTGATACAGAGTAAGCAAAATGTGGGCCATTTAGAGCTGGAACGGACAGATCCAAGCAGTGACCTCCGCAAATTCAGTGGAACCGGTTTACTGGAGCCACGTTCCCATTCTGTGTGTAAAACTCCTCTGGGTAAAACAGAAAGTGATTCAGCTCACTCTAATAAGATCTTTCGTGCAACAAACACAACTTGAAGCAAACTGCAACATCCTTGTTCCACTCATTGAAAAAAAGAGTTTGGCCTGCCAGCAAATGCAATGGAATGCAATGTGCCAGATCTGAACAGCTGTATGTATCCCACTTCTCCTGAGGCTCCATCACATGCCACATGCCAGTCACCATAATTAGTGAGAGTTAGAAGAGAAATTCACAGTACAGTCAGCAAACGTAGAGCATTATACATAAATAAAAGATTACCGCTCCCCAGTGCTCTTGTCTCTTCTAATTCCTGCTTTTTCTCCCCACAGACCAATAGCAGTGTTGAATTCTGATGAAGCAAAGTGTGGTTCAACCTCAGGCATTTTGTGAGGCAGAGAGCAGTTAATTGGTGCTAAAGCAATACATAACAACACATACTTTTCTGCTACGGAAATGACCAACTAAACAGTTAAGTTTGGCATTACCAACAAACTTTAACTACAAATTAAAAGCTTACTTTATTTATCTTTCCCCAGTGTGAAATAACTGCTGCCTGATTCATTTCAGCATTTGAATACGGTTTTAACTGTAACCTGCCCATGTGGTCTGTGGAAGCCGAAGGACAAATAATGTGCCTAGTATTAAATACATACTTAAATGTTTGCTGAATACAGCTTGGATGAATTACAGATTGAGCGATAAGGCTTGATAGGAGAAACCACAGCATAATTTTCATCTGTGGCTCTCCAGACTGCAGATTGGAACAGCAGCAGTTTCATTGTGCCCCTGCAAGAACTAATGAACCATAACACAGTTGCTAATTTGTCTTTTGTTTCCTGGAAACACAGACGGAAAAGGCAAGTGGTAAAGGGGAGATACAGATCCAAAATTCTACCCTTCCTCCCACCCTAGAGCCGTCACTCACAGAAGGATTCTTCTGTGTCACCTCTGAAAGTCACTATTAACTTAATGCTTCCATATGCAGAGGGCAGGGATGGGGACACCTAGGAAAGAATGAAGGATGTTCAACATTCGTCTGGTTTTATTTACACATGGCAAAATAGTTAAACTATGCTATTTTTAGCAAAATTACAATTTGGAGCTGGCATGTTGATTCCACACAGTTGGAGCCCTCTTCAATGCCACTGAACATACTTTGATTTATTGCTCTTTTATTCAGGTCAGGAACCATAACCTCAGGAGCAGTCAATTCATTGGTCTTAGTGCTTTAGCCAAGGGATGAATGTGGCCTCCAGAATTAAAAGTGGTTATGCTGTGAAGGAGAGGACAATCTTCAAAGTGCTGAAACAAGTTTTCCCTAATTAGCTATAACAAATTTGGCTGCAACCTACTGAAACAGACAACAGGGTAGGAAAATAGAATTGTTCAACATGTTTAAGGGAAATTAAATCTGGAAATTGGGAATAAGCTTGAGCATAAAAAAAAACCCAACAAAACTCAAAGAGAAACATTAAAGAAAAAATTAAAAGCTGGGAGATGATTAATTTCAATCATAAATCATTCCTTAGATAAATGGGGACTGGCAGAATTTTAAGATGGTGCCAGTGCAAACATCCTAAATATCTTGACATTAAAATAGAACACAGTAAGCTTCTGACAACAGTTAATTTCTCTCATCCAAACAACCACAGTTCAAATGTTATTTGTGCATTCTCTATGCTTTGATCAATAATGTACCAGTACCTGAAGTACAAGCAGCAGCATCTGTACTCAAAGAAAAGCAAACAACCCCAAACCCCCTGCAGAGCTGAAGGAGGTACTAAGTAGTTCACTGGAGAATAGAACTGGTTCTCTAAATGCCCTTTCTCAAAATTACAGTAAAGAAGTTGGCGGTTATACAAGGAAAATTAGGAACATAAGCATCATCGCTCCCAACAAAAGCAACACGGTTCATTCAAGTCTTCCTGATGACCTGTGTAATAAAAGGAGGCATTTACTGCAGTGTGCTGAGTAAAAGAATTGCGTTGATTCATGCTGTTAGGAGAGAACGAGAAGAAACTTGCTCTTTGTGGCAACCTGACAATTCACTGGCAATTCCTCTTAGGCTGATGGTGGCTAATGTTATGACAGGTGTCAAGGAGAAGCATATAAAAAAAGGCATCTTAAAACAAAATCCATGAAAATATAATGAACTTTTTAAACTTGGCACCATTCCTTTAAAGTGAAAACAATTAAGCACCATTTTAAGCCAAGTAGCCAAAGGGAATGACAGAAATCAAACATTTTTATTTCCAGATTAAGTAACATTAAGAGAAGAAAAACACAAAACACAAAGAATAAAAAGGATTGGTTCTGCATTGCTAAACCATGAGGGACAAAAACCAGTGTTGGCATAACATTTTTCATTAACTACAGCAAAAGCAAAATGTACATATCAGTGTTACACATCCTTTTCTTGCCTAAGGCTCTGATTAAGTTCCCCAAACTTTCTTTGCTCTACAGCTTTCAATGCACCACCACATATTTTTTCTGCTATCATTGAACATGTCAGAGAAATATCTCTGCAGCACACTAAATCTAGGTTAAGAATCACGCAGACAAGGAATTCTCTTTCCTTACTTGGGATATTAAAATGGTCATGGTAAGGGATTTACTTCTGGTCAACTACATCCATATCTGTAAAATAACACCCTTGGTTTTGTTACAGCATCAGCCACAAGTACTCAGGTGACCCAAAGTAATTATTATTTGATTGATAATGGTCACTGGAGAATTTCTCTTGCATAAGAAACTCTCCTGACACGAATCTGACACAGGTGACATGGTCTCCTCCCATATAAATTCCTTTCAGTTTCTGGTGTATACCATAGGTGCTTAAGGGAATGCAGCAGAAGAGAATGTGGTCTATGGGATTTTTCAGAAGTACAAAAGAAATAATAGTTCCTTAATTTTTCATCTCACTGCATCTCCAAACTGTAAAACATTCCCTTGACAGAATTCCCTTTCCTTTACAAAAGGCTGTAACACTTGCAATCCATAATAACTGCTGTATTGTAACATCAGGCAGGAAAATACTACTCCTGACACAGACATCCAGACAGTTAAGGGCTGAATAGTTACTGGTACACTTACCTGGGTAACAAGATATGTGCATTTGGGTGCTTATTACTCCTATTTGACCAGTTCTAAAAAGCACTTTTCCCTTCACTTTGTTCAGGATGCAGGCAGGAGAAGGTGAATATGTGTAACAGCATGCATTATAGTGCACACAGAAATAATACAGTGCATGTAGATAATACAGGTGTAAGAAGTGAACAAAGATTGGTAACAAATTTCCTTTGCAAGTATGATCTTCATTGTGCTACACACAACTAGAATTGTGTCTCCTTCACATGTGGAATATTCTGGGGAAGTGTGATCATGCTTCAATATCAATAAACCAAACCCAGCTGTTAAACTGGTAGAAGAAACATCTTTATCCACTAGCAAGTGAAATTCTCCCTGCAGCATGAAGGAGTTTTTATCAGTTTCAGAATGATGTTATGTGCATTTGACTTGCACACATACTCCCCCTTTCACAGACACATGCTCTCTACCAGAGGAACAAACTGCACCTAAAGCTTTCTACTCCTCCTCCACAGGATACTACAGAAGAGCTGTGAAATCTGGATTTCTCATGTCCACATACATGTGGCCATGGTGGAGGAAAGACAGCAAGTGCATGTCTTTTATCCTCTGCTGTGCATCCCAGCAGGTTGCCTGCAGTACTCTGAAAGCTACAGCTCTACCAGCATCTAGGTGGACATTTGGTGAATGGTTCCTGCCTAAAGGTGAAACTGATGGAAAACTGGGGATGATCTGCATTTATCACCAAACCAAAGGTGAGACACAATAAGAAGACAAACATCAACTACTGAATGCTCAAACCTGCTAACTGCACTTCTGGTCATAGCTTTATCTGACAGTTTGCCAGTACCTCAGTAAGCCGATCATATAAGGCAGGTAAGAAAAATTAGTATTATTTTAGGCTTTTGTGACTGATCTTGATGTGAAGGTATTGGATTTGCACTGATATAGAGATCAATATAAAAACACTGAGCCATACACTTCATTTTGTATTTCAAACCGTGACTTCTTCAGGCACCATTAAAACCTCATTTATGCACTGAGCTTAGCATGAAGCAAATGTACAATTTGAGTGCTCTGTACTAGTGCCACTAGGTTAACATCTTAGGATAGAGGACCACAGACATGTGGTCTTGTCACACCAACCAGAAAAGAGAGTTGTTTGTTCCAGTGAGGCTCCTACACTGTTCCCCTCCCCATAGAATCAAACGATAAAGAATAATGGCTTTTATGACAACCAAAAGGAATATAGATCACAAAATCACTGTTATTCAGGTGAATCACGGTGAATTTTACACTATTAAATGTATCACCCTCAAAAGAAAGGCTTGAGTTTTAGGCAATCCAATTAGTATTTGAGTGTGCGCCTAAGCAATTAACGTACAGTCCAAGTTAACACGTGGTCCAAGTATATGTAACTGTTTTAACATCTAGGTCAGAACCCCAGAACTAAATCTTTGCATTGCATTACTGATGTGAGGCCCCCTCCAGGTCTCCTGGAGTGTTCTGTTGTTTTCTTTTTCTCATTATTTTATTTTTCTACACATCTTTGCATGGCCAAGATCTGCCTGCAAACAGAATACAGGGAACTAAAGTAACAGGGAAAGCCAGCAAATCAGAGCAATTCAGAAGTCCACAATAATAGAGTTTTTCAGGAGCTCAACATGAGGACACTTTCAACAAACTCCAGAATCCTAAAGACTGGCTTAGAGGACAGGTCAAAACAAAATCCCAAAACTTCTCTTGTGCCATATATCCCAATTACTGTTAACATACTCCATGATTTAATTCCAGTTTCACATTTCCATTGACAGTCTCCATAAAGTCAGTGAAAACTTAAGCTACCGGATTTCTCATGCCAATCTCCCAAGTGTGGAGAAAGTTTTAGACTATGCCTAGAAAAAGATCATTTAATATTGCCAGTAAAACATCTCATGCAGACGCTAGTAAATAAAACAGTTTCTCCTGTCTAATTCTAATGCACTACATAATGTGTGAAATCCTTCCTTGGCAGGGAAGCTGGAGGAAACAGCTCCTTGCTCCGTCTCCTTCCTTCAGCAATTTCTCAGTTGTGTATGGGCCTAGAAACACAAAAAATGACTCAATTCTCCTACCTGACAAAAACCTCAGCTCTTTATCTCCTAGAGCAAGAAATTAAAAGCCAGCTATTTTCTCTTTAAACATCACTTAAGGGATTATCCAGCTTTAACCATTATGCGTCACAAAAATATTCCCAGTCATCTCGTGTCAGTAGAAATAGATCATTATTAGTATTGCTGAGAGTTCTGTGACAATGTGTTAGCAGTTAGAAACTGCTGACAAGGGCAAGGAACCCAGTGAGCGCAGTCTATCACAAATCCTTACGTGACATCGGCATGGTGTGAGGGTTGAAACAGCAAATACAACCTTCAGCAAATGTCCTCATTTGTAATATCTGGAAACGGGATGTAATTGTGTCCCAGAAAGATGAATTTGCTGTGGAACAGGCACAGAGCAAGCCTACTGGGATGGAGAGAAGCGGGAGTCAATCTGAGCCTGATTTGTTTGGCTTTCCAAAATGAAAGCTGCAAACTGTTATGACTGCTATCCATAAATACGCCCAGACAACACATATTCAAAGTGGAAAATAACACTGAAAGAGGAGTAAGTATACATAAAGCACCCACACTGGTAGAGCAATGAGTGGCCATGATGAAGATGCAGCTGAAAAGTCACATGAAGTCATTGTCTGTGGTACAATGGCATTCTAAAACTCTCTCCTCCTATTGACAATTGGACAAAATGTTTGACCTGTTTGAGAAGGGAACTTGGTCCCTTTATGTCAGGACTTGTACAGTCGAGAAGTCTGGATTCAGTAATCCCAGAGTACTGATGGATGAGACCTTGCGATGGACTGTTCATCTAGTTTGTGCAGGTCTACCACGATGCCAGATCAACCATTTCACGTTCCCAGTTTCAGAACCATTTTCCTTTACAAAGCATGCATGCTGTTCCTTTAACTGAGTTAACTTAAAGCGCTACAGGGATGCACAGGTTTAACATTACAGAGAACAATGTACAGTGAATTCCACCTAAGGCTGGAAATCCAAAACTGCTGGAAGAAAACACATCCTTTTCAGACTCAAGCCTAGCAAAATTTCCAGGTTTTATCCCTTTATTTCCAGAAGTCTCCTTTCCATCTCAATTCACTTTTAACTAGCTCTAACATCACAGCCACAGACAGTCCGTGTGTCTACACCACACTGGCAGACATTATATTCTCAATATTTTATTACAGCTATTAAAAGCCATCACAGGATTGGTTTGTTTCTAAGCTGAACAAAGCCATATTAAATGAAAAGCGCAGTGCAGAAGTAGAGGAAGAACTTTACAATCACAGTTGACAGCTTAGCTATTTATGCTGTAAATGCATCATAAATTATTTCTGAGGTCTTCATACATTTCTCTATTTGGTCTGTAGCAGGCTCATAAATAGATTGATAGACCTTTATTAACCAGTGATGATATCTAAACTTTAAAGTAAAGCAGTGCCATAGCCTGCACTCAAAAGTGCAGTGCTGGTTAGAATTTCCAGACCTGCTCTTTACAAGCAGACACAGCGCACACAGGAAACAGTTTCAACATGGGAAATAATCAGATTGATTTTTCTCACTAAGGACCTCAAACAAATGGGAAGCAAATTTCCAGAGATGCTCAACACAGGCAAAGCCATCCACAATTTCAGCTTTCCCAGGACTCTCTCCTGTTGCTATTCCACATAGCTTCCATTTGCCTGTCTTTTCCACTAGCTACTGACCTTATGTCCATCCCTTCCTTGCTGCATTCTTGGTTGCATTTCCTTTCTTGGTTTGTCAGTATTTGCTAAGGGGATATCTTTTGCTTCTGTTGAGCTGACCCCTAGCCCTTAGAAATCCTTTAGCTTTTCTCCAGGTCCTCACTTCTTCTTC
The DNA here is from genome assembly GCA_026283785.1 of Coracopsis vasa. Classification (NCBI taxonomy): domain Eukaryota; kingdom Metazoa; phylum Chordata; class Aves; order Psittaciformes; family Psittacidae; genus Coracopsis; species Coracopsis vasa. The sequence goes on along the minus strand of JANHGB010066160.1, from coordinate 26,099 downwards.
TACCCACTTTGTTTTCCCTCTCTTTCAACCTGCGCCTGCATCTATTTGTTGCCAGGCTTCTTTTCCACCAAGCCTTAGACCTCTACCTCCTTATCTCAACCCTTTTGGCCTAGTTAATTACTCTCCCACCTATATAGGTATGTATATATATATATATATATACACACATACCCCTATCTATACATACAGGAGGGTAGATAGATAGATAGATAGATAGATAGATAGATAGTTGCACATAGATAGATAGATAGATAGTTGCACCCTCCTCTACCACTCAGGGTATGGAGGGGTTTGTTTTCCTCCTGCTGACCAACAGCTTCTAACAACTGAAGGACTAAGTACATGAAACTCCTTCTCAACTGCTTCACTTCTGCAATGGAAACATACTTAATTCATCTGCAGAGATAGTATGCACTGAGATTTATTGTTGCTGTATGATAAAGTGACAACACTTTCTTTTTCATTAAAATGTTACTGTAAAAGATAACGATTTTTGCTTAGAAAAGTTCTTCTGGGTTTTTTTCCTGCTTTTCCAGCAGGATAAATAAAAGAGAATAAGAACGAAATAAAGGAACAATAAAAAGTTGCTCAGAAAACTGTAATTTACAAGCTTAGGTATTTCTACAAAAATAGAGTCATTTATAACATAAAACAATGTACAAGGCTTAAAAGTAAGATATTTATGCAAGAACAAATCACCAAGAGGTAAAAAATACAAATACACTGCCTGCCAACCCCCAAAATTTAAAATTATAATAATAAAATCACAACCTACAACGTACATTTTCTGTAGGTCTCTTATTTGACAGCCGCTGGATTCTGAACATGCGGACCCTTGGTCTGACCCTGCATGGATGCTTTTACACAGCTCTGGTACCTCACCCACCTTGCCTTCCACCCTGCACCTTCTCCCACACAGTGCTGTCTCACCAGCCAGCCCACAGTCTCTGACATGTTCCCGTGCACTCCTAGAGCAGGTACCTGCAAACCACACACATCAGATGACTTCGATTCCTTAATGTCTGTCTCAATGTTTTCAATTGTTCTTGACAGACAAATTAGCCTAGAGAAGTACCTGGCAGCTCCACCACAACACAGTAACAACAAACACTGAGCACAAAATGTTGGTATTTAGAGTCTTAAAATAGTCAATACTTCCCAGGCCAAGTTTTTATTCAGCTGCTCAGAAATGATAATTTAAGCCTGCTGCTGAATCCTCACTGCCCCCCTCTGTACGTAACATGCCTAACTGTACTGCTCGGCAACACACACTCGTGTATTGTTAGCTTGGGCTGGGAGCGCGAGCACAGGCTCTCGAGGCAGAGAAGTGATGATAGCTTCATGCAGCGTGAGATTGCTCAGCTCTGTCCCTTCTGGACAGACACGGAGAAAACTCAAGTATGTTCACCTCATATCCTGCAGTTAAAACAGAGGAGACTATCAACAGATTCAGCAGTATGGTTCTCCTTAACAAAAACACTGCTGAGGAGCACAGATTCCATAAGGCAACCTTGTGAGCCTTTCAACCATGCCTCTTCAGTTCTATCTGATCTAGATTTGAAAGGTGCATTATGCAGAAGGGGTGAACTTTGGCATGTAGAATACCTGATTTTGCTCTGGCCCCTGAGCAGTTAAGTAATTATAAAGTATTCAGCTTCTGCTTCTGTCTGGCAAAAGCCATGCGAAACAAAACAACCAGCGTTTACACACGTTCAAGGTTTTCAAAGTGCTTTACAAATACTAACATTGCAAGTAAAACTGCACAGGAACCCAAAATAAGGAGATCAATAAACAGGAAAAATGTGTCCTGCTTTGAACCTTTTCTTTAAAAGTTGGCAAGTGAATGAACAGTGGAGGAGACAAAGAAGTTCAGAGATAAGAAAGGTGATGTTGTCTGATGTAGTGGAGAAACTGACTGGTGTTGACCAGAAAACCAAAGATAAGAAAAAAAACAAAGTGTCTTAAAACAAAGCTACTGGGCAGTCAAATGAGGACAGCCACCGAAAGAATGTGAATCAGAGATAAATGCAACATGACAGAATAGCAATTCTTAAGTGTATCACAAGTACTAGACGATACAAAATGGTAGCAGAGTAGCCTTATGCAATAATACTGTGAAGAAATAGGAAAAGAACAGCAAAGTCAGTGCAGAACCTTTTGTGGTCAAAATCACTTTAGAGAAACACAGCAAAAAGAATAGTGAGGTCCATTGAAGACCTACACAATCAGACCTGGATGCAGCTAAAGTAAATTCTGTCAAAAATGTTTCCATATACTTCATGGAAAGATAAAGGGAAATGGTAGTAGCCAGATGTCACCTGGAAGTGATTACTGTGTTTCAGGAACTCGGAGCAAATAAGAACTAGGGTTCTCCCTCTTCAGCCGTCTGATGAGATATTCTCTTTGACAGCCATATTGTTAAAATAATGCTGTAGGAGACTTAGAATTACATCTCATTATTTGGAAACATAGCCTAAAAAAACTTGAACCTAATGCTTAACCACAAAATGCCATCATATAACACAGCTGTGAAAGGTTAAATCAGGAGAGGTATTTAAACAGTACCAGTGAGGCTTCATCTGGAATAATGTACAGAATTCCACCCAAGGAAAAGAAATTCCATCTGCACTAGCAGCATGTCTGAAGGAATTAACACGTATTTTAAAGAGGAGGCTCTTGGTTTGTATAACCTCAAAAAATAAAAGTTGAGAAGGATTTCATCTATTTTCCACTCTTTCTCATTGCAGAAGTAATCAGCAGCAAGAAAAAAAGAACCATTTCAGCTAAAGGTTGATGCTGGCACAAGAACAAATGATATAAATTGGCCATAAACACAGTTAGGTTATAAATTAGAGTCTATCTAGGAAGCAAAGGGAAAACGGGGAATAGAAACAGCAGATGCAAAAAACCACAACTAGTTGGGCTAATCAGTATACAAAAATGATTACACAAATGTGGCTGCATAAGGCTGGGCATGATGGTCAACAGGGTTTCTGTTTGCCTATATGCCCAATTCTATCAGTCAGACTGTCTCTAACTCAGGTCTCTGTTTCCATGGATTAGACCAAGAAAGAAGCACCCGCAGTGCTAGAGGAAGCCAGGGAACCACATGCCTACCCTGCAACAGTGTCTTACTTATTCACACTGCCAGAAGGATCCATTGTGAATTACTGAGTCATGTGAATTAGGGAGTGAAAACCCAGCCTTGCCAGATGTGCTTTTTTCACATATTTTGACAATTATAGTTCAGCTTAATCATTTATGATAATACTTCATAATGTTCTAGCAAATGCTCTGGAGTATACTTTGGAGAAATTAATGAAGTCTTAAGTAACATGGCAACTCACTCAGCTTTTAAATCTTTGCTGGGAAGCAGGAGGAAACAGCCAGGGTTTTGTGCAGATTATGGAGAATTATTGTAGTAAAATTAGGAACACTTCCATTATTGCTTCCCCATCAGTTTCTTAAACATCAACTACTGTAAGACCATCATGGTTATACAGCAATGAGACACCCACAAACAAGATCAAATAAGACCATAGCTTCTCAGCTTTAAAACCATGTAAGATAGGGTTAGGCAAAAGAAATCAGATGAAAGGACTAATAATTTCTGTGCCTACATTCAGTTTAGTACTCTGATTCACATTGAAAGTCAGCTGTTAAGTCCTCCATAACTTAACCTTCTACTCCTCCGCTTATCATGGCTTTGCTCAGCAATTCAGTTGGCTGCAAATTATCACAAAAATGCTTCTTCCACTTAAAAATAAAAAAAAAATTAAAAAAAAGAAAGAAGAAAAAAAACCCCAAAATAAATAAATTAAAAAAATCATTCTGATAGAAATTTTCCATCTGACTCCTTCATCACAACTTCTGGACAGGGCTGGAATAAGCACCAGAAAACCATCACGTGACCTGGCAGAGCTCATCTACACAACCCATAAAGTTGATAGAAGCAGTTAAACATCTTGTGTCAGTAACACCAACAACTATCTCAGCTTTGGAAAATGTCAACAACTGAGCAGTGCCTGTACTTAATTTCAAGGAAATTAAGGAAGTCTGTGGCAGTCGCAGAAATTTGCTATTTCCAAACTTCCTTGTTTTGCTGATTGGCAGCAGTTGCCGCTCTAACAGAAGGTGGAAAATAGGAACAACTTGCACAGATCTATCATATGTTCCACATTCTGTAAGTGTTTAGGTGGGAAAGAGTTATTGTTCCAAAGCTCAGAAAGAGGTAATAGAGTATTCACTGCAGATGCAAGTCTGAGGCACTCTCCATTTCATAAAATCAGAATCCTTCCAAATGTTGTGCCAATGGAGACAGTAAACTGACAAGAAATGTAGATCAATGTTCTTTAAACATTTCAGCTTTTCTGATAAGCAAACATTTCAGTCTGTGTAATATTGTCAAACTACAGCTGCAGAGAATTTTGAAGAGGCTCCTATGTACGCTTTAAATATTCCTATTCCTTACTCCCAGAAAATGTTCTCAAGAGAGCATAACGCCAACACAATCCTGTTCACATTGCAGTCAGTTCCCTGTGGAGAGGGATTGTGGCAGAGAACGGGCAAAACCTCAACAAAAGCTTAGAATCTGATGTCATTGCCTGACTGAGGTACTTCACAAATTGCACCAGTGCAAACAGTAAGCTAATTTGCCCCTTGATTTGTGCATGAAAAACCTGACTGATGTTGCACTGACAGAGGATTTGGCAAAGCAGGCAGAAGGCTACAGGCATTACATTGCCATTACATTAGCATTTAATCTTTCCTTCGCAAGATGCAGCATTTTCCTGAGAAATGTGATCTTTGCAAGATACCAGACTCTGGGATCTGTCAAATAATCAAAAAGCTCATTTCCTGGCACAGGAAAATCTTCCCATGAAATAAGACTTTTTGAATGACTACCAAAGATACCAAACTTCTCGGTTGATGGGAAGAAAAGAATTACAAATACCTCACACTAAGAGGCAAAAAGAGCCTTTAATATTAAGATGACTTCATATATATGTGAAAGGATCCATATAAATCCCACCATTAAAGCTAAACCCAAAAAGTCCAAGGTGATAAACAGAGTAATGCACCTAAGTCCCAATGGACCCAGGGACTTTGTCCCATGTAATCACAGAGGAATAGTGATTTGTACACTTTGGTCTGTGCACAAAGTTCATGTTGTTCTGCACGTGCAAAGACTAACACACAGACATTTGAAAGGCAGGAAGCAACTTGGCAAATGGGTTGTATTTTGTAGTGTTCCTTCCACATGAACCAGTAAAACTCTCAAATTACTCTCTTTCATTGGTCACAGTTAGGGAAACAAGAGAATATTCTGTCAAATTAAATGATAATTCAGTAACCCCTTAAATTATTTTCTTTGTACCTTTTCCCTTGATTTTTACTTTTTTTATCAAATCCTAGAATAAAGAACAATAAGTCTGCTTAGGCAAAAACATTCAAGCTGACACTTGTGGCTGCAACAGCAATGACTACTTGCTTTCCAATATACACTATTCAATAGATCTGTTTTGATGATAAAAATTAATCTGTATGCTTGTGAGACACCAAGTAGGGTTGTTCTCCACGTAGCAGAAACTTCCTATACTTTGAAGATAAAACACAAGAAAACAAATAACATTATTAAACTTGCCACAAGCCAGAAAACAGCAACATGGCTTGCTAATCACTTTGCAATGCCTATCAATATGTTGGCTGTGGCTTTCCCAAATAAAAACTTAACCCAGATAGTTCATTGTTACTCTTTACAATAACCAAGATTCATCATATAAAGACAAGACAGGAATAAGAGTAGCAACCAGAAAACTGAATTTTCATGTCATATTTCAAAGAGATTGAGCTCTGCAGATTTCATGAAGACTTCAAGGGAATTTGAGATACAGTATTTGAGCTCATTACAAGAGCTCAAAACTGAACAAGATCAGAAATGCCAGGAAAAAACAAAAGATATGTCTAGTATCTTCCAGAAAATCAACTCATGTCTATGACTTTACATCAACGTATAAAATGATAGTAACAACAGAGTCAAGCACCTTTGCATCAAGTTGGTTCTAGGGAGTGATGTTAAAATACTGTGTGCTTGTATGCTTTTATGAAAGGCAGTAGAAGCCTCCACATTGACACAGCAGCTCAGCTACGCAGCCTTTCAACCTTATGGAGCAGCAAAGTCAACAACACTGCTTTAACAGAACCTGAGATCTATAAATTTCAATCACTTTTAAATACCATTATTTTAATGACCTTTCACCTGACCATCCCCTCCCTTTTGGTACCTTGCATGGCTATTCTGCACTTCTCTTTTGCTTTTCTCTCTGACTGTTGGTTTTAAAGACAACCCCAGTTTCATTCTCATCCTTCAGCTGCTGTAGGCTATGGGAGCACTAAGGATGGGTGGCTGGCTCTTGCAACTTTCCAGTCTCAATTTTGCTATTGAGAACATAGATACCCATAGAAAAGCTGCGAAGAAGATGAAGCCCAATACACTAACATGCTAACACTTCATGTACATGCTTAACATTCTTCACCACCAAACATTTCAGATACATGTACAATGAACTCAGATGTATGACTAAATCAATGCCAAAGGTTTGTTAATGAAAAGGACCATTTTATAAGTTGACTGCTATGGTGTATTCAACCCCTGTTGTGTAACAGAGGTCCTGGTACAACTTTATCCTCTAGTACAGCCACAGGTTGCCATGGAAAGCAGTGGAGAAAGGCAGCATGTATACCAAGGTATAAAAAGATACAGGCTTATCCAATAGTTCAACATGAGAAAAAAGGTCTCTGAGGTCTTATCTTGTATTGATTCAGCTCTTCATACAGTAGTTGGAGAAAAAATCTCTTTTCCTTTTGGACAAAAATAAAATAAATAAAAATCAAGCAATCTTACAGCATAGAGATTTTTTGTTCAAGACAGTATTTACTTCTCTACAGGATTAAGCAAGCATCTATTCTCAGGGAGCAGAGAGGATAACCTGGATTAAGTTTGTTGCTTCTTCTAGTGAGAAATAACTTGTTTGCCAAATACTTTTGAAGTAACTGAGCCATCCAGAAAGTGCACTCGAATTTGGAAGGTAGAGAAAAGTGGTAGTAAAGAAAAAGGTTTAGAAAACAAACACACCATCAAGAAAAATAACGTTCCAAATGGCTATATGGCAAATACTTATTGGTGTATATCTATCTGACTTCCTCTGCAAAAACTCACTAGGGGCCCATAGATGGGTAGAAGGAAAAACAACATATGGCAGAACAATAAGAGATACAGAAAGAAACAAATATCATAAAAAGAATTATAAACACTTAGCAAGATAGCGACAACTGCTTTCTTGAAACTTAGCTCCTAGATTTGCAACGTGAAAGATTTCAAGCAATGTGAAATTCATGCATTTTGTCACTCGAATTGAGACATCATTGGCAGCTGACTACCTATATTACAATTCCTTACATACTTCTAAGGATGTTCTTTAGTAAATGAGTGTCTAACACTTGCAAGAACCATAGTAACTCCTAGCTAGGAACAGAAGGCTTTTACCCAAGCTGGTGACAGAGGAAACAAATATGTAACTATACTCAAGCATTAAGGTGACAACACAGAGAGTGAAGTAACTTTTCCACAAGGCCAGTCCAGAATGGACAAGCTGTAAGGAAACCAATCTGCAGTTAACACAAGCAAACACACTGACATGATAGCACAGAAAAGAGAAATCAAACCCTTCAGAAAACATGTGGGTTGCTGGAAGCACTGAAGGACCTGTGCGCTCTGCAGGTGGCATCCAGAACTTGCTAGAAAGAGGTGCTATCTCTTGTTAGTGCAGTACATGCCCTGTATACTCTGAAGATCTCTTTCATAAAAGCTGTCTGGTATAGAAGACAGATTCAAAAGTCAGTTTCCACAGGAAGATTACTATCTTACGAGAATATTCTAGCGAGGCACAGGTAGGGATCTTTGAGCTATGGATATGATGAAGTAGCCACAAATGTGTCATATTCTCCAGGAAGGCAGCTCATGTCCACAGTCAGATGCCTGCAAATTTCTAGCAACATCTCCATTTCAGTGTATCACAAAAGCAGGAAATAAGTAAATACCAAAAACCATTACCTTGCTTTTCTTTTTCGATTCAAAGATGAAAATAACAATTATTAAACCTTCTCCTGTCTATAATGGTCAGAAAGCCAACAACTGTCTTGGAATCATGCCAGCATTTAGTTAATGAGAAGTACCCAACAGTAGCAGTAACTAACCCCCCCCTCCTGATAGATGGAAACATCTTCTGTGTTACCAGAGATGCTTTGTTCTTCCTATGGAAAGGCAAAGTAGACACAGTGGCAGACAACGTGGTAATAGCATGAGCAGCACTCTAACTTCCCCACTGCTGAGCATCCTTGAGAAACTATTAATTAGTTAGAAAGTTTAAACAGGCACCTTCCATCGGTTTCTTTATAAAACCATGTTATTCATCCCAATTAAGTGGAACCCCACAGAATGCTTGTGAGGAGTTCAGAACAACACCTACTTTTCCGGAAGACACTTTCTTATTTCACTGCTTTCCCTTCTTTTGTTAATTGCCTAATTTCACCTTTTCCTGACTGCATCCCCTTGGGAGGTAAAGACCACTTAGCTATTTATTCACACGAGCAAAGGGACTTTGGAAAAAAGAAAAAGTCTTCTCATTTTCAGACATCTGACAAATGAGAGCAATTCATTAGTAATTAAAAAGTATGGCTGTTTAATAGCTTATTGTATTGGCACACTGGAAAGCAGAGGGAAGAAAACGGAATAGCTTTGGAGAACGAGACTGTCAAATGTGCGTATGTTTGCTTACATGAGAAAGGTGAAATTCTCACATGGTTCATCCTTCCCATTTCTCCATCCTGCCAGCTTCATCTGTAATGACTGATTAATCTTCCCAAAGCACTCTCATGGGACTATCAGTTCATGTCTGATGATAGTCAGAAGGATAATACAGTCTGCATCTGCTTCCATTTTTGAAGTCAGAGTACCTGGGAGTTTATCATCTAAACATTACCCTTGTGGCTATAAACAGAGATATAGGTGCATCTTACATTGCTGGTATCAGGTTTTGGGTAGGAAACTAGCATTCACCTGTTTTAATACAGTACTTGCATTCTAACTTGTAATGGAAAGCTCTCAAAACTACATTGATGCAAGAAAACCCCCATATGTTACAGGATACTCTACCCTATTGACTTTCAGCATAATCTTCTGTCACTACCCATGAAATAACAGCAATGCTTCTAAAGCATCAGCCTATGGAGCTGGGTTTTTTCAGTTTTCAGGGTTTGGTTTTTTGGATGGGGGTTTCAGGTAGGGTTTTTTTTGTTGTTGTTTCTTTAAAGTAATCACTTCTTTCATAGCTGTAAAAGTTAGAAAAGTTTTAACTCCACAACAAGTAACAAACTTGAAACAGATTTCTGTAAAACAATAACACATTGATCTTACTGCTTGCAGTTGGTAATTCTGCATTGCATTTGATCTGGATTCAAAATAATTGACTTCACCTTCAGCCCTTCCCCTCATATTCAGTATTTTCCTATCTCACAATGTACTGCAACGTTGCTTAATTTAGATTTCCTGTGTTGGATTTGTATTCCTACTAATACGATGCTTTCAACTTTCTTTTTCCATGTAACATTTTCGTACTTACTGACTGAAGCAAGAACTAAAGTATACTAGCTCCTCCAAGGAAGAAAGGGACAATCAGAAAATTCAATCTTAACTGGAAATAGAGGTGCTATGTAAGGTCACAATCAAAAAGAATTCCAAAGAAAGTATTTCAATATAAAACAATTTCCAGCCTTCTGAGTATACCACTCAGAAGTCCTTGTTCATTAACAACTTTTTAGTTACCCATCTAAAGATCTCCAGTAACCAAATACTAGTTTATTAACGTCTTGCAACCATTCGGGCTTTTAGTTTAGTAGCTGTATTTCTTTTTCCTCCTAGAATTCTTTGTGCTGTTTAATTGCAATAAATACTATCTCCAAGTATTTTAATAAATAAATAATGCATAGAGAATGTGAAGCTGTGTATTTTCACCCACCCTTTCAGGTAAAATGTTCAGAACCAGACATGTGCCCAGATGACCAAGACGCATTCCAGCAGCGTCCCTGGCCTTTTACCTCTTACTCACATGATTTGCTCTCATCCCTACCCTGGGCCTTTGGTGACCACAACGGTTTTGGGTTCTTTCACCCAGAGGTGCATTCAATCACTCAGCCAATAACACAGCTGATTAAGAGCAATGGCCTTTTTATAATCTTCATCTCCACAAGTTCATACCGCTGCAAAATAGACCAGAACACGAGGAGGTATTTCATCAACTTCAAAAGCAGGAGTCACTTTAAGGTTCATTAAAAACACATATTCTGCTGTGCTTTAACTGTAAAACCTCTGACTCTAAAATGCATCAAGAAGATAAAAACCAGCGAAAACTATACATTCAAGTTGGTTGAGTTTTCCAGATTTAGGGCTGACTTTACTGCTATGTGAATGTCTAACACAATGCACTTGGTAATATTTCCTGATAGTCCTCATTAAAAAAAGAGACACATAGAATTCTTTAAGAAACACTAAAGCTGGCACAATAGATAATAATAGAAGGTACATAGAGTCAGTTTGGGTGTGTGCCCCAAGTTTCAACTGGAAGATCCATCCGCTATAGAAGCCTTTCCTCCCTCTGTCCTACAAAAAGTTTCTAAGTACTGCTTAGGCCTCTCACAATTATGACATTTGATAGCTTACAAAAACTTAGTGTGCTTAAGAAGGGCCAGTTAACCTAATTTTGTTAAAGCCATGCATAGACTTGGCTGTACTTAGATTTGGGTAACACCTTCATGACTATTCAGCTAGAGGTCAACCTTGTTAAAAATACCTAATTGTCTCAAAAATGTAGATATGCCACTCAATGGGATAAGATATATTTAAGCTTGAATACTTTTTGTGATATGAGTCCTTAAAAATTGTTAAATATATCCACATCATTACAATGCCTCAGTTCAACTGCAAGTAAGGTAAGTTCCAGCAATAGCTTAGAAAGCATCTACTGAACAAGAATAAGCCATTTAAAAAGCATGAAGAAGCAGTTATATTTAATCACAAGCACCAAATGGAAACACATTTACATCATAATATTGACTCTGGATAGGATTATTATTGATAATTTGGCAGTCGAACACAAACAGAACACCTTTCGATTATGGTGTTCAGTTCACTGTTACCCATGCAAATCGAAACTCAACAAAAAACCGCCTTTTAAATTATTTAGTAGTAAATGACAACATAAGTGGCTTTTGTATTGAGTACACATCCTGGGAATCAATGAAGCTGTTTTACATGAAAGAAACTCTTGTATTATCTTAAACACCTTAAGAGTGTCAGGAGACTTGCATGAATTAATCCCAGGCAGATAACCATTAAAAATTACATCCTTCTTTGGGTACAAGACTCATTAATATTTAGCAAGAAATATTAGTTCCTGAGACAAGCATCCAAGATCACCAGGTTTTGGTCTTTGTTGAATTCTTCTCAGCTATAATTAATTCAATAGTGAGCTTGGGCACTTCTAGGGCAGAGGTCTGTGACATCTGTGCTTTGACCCTGAGTGCAAGTGCTGGCTGGGCAAAGAGGATATTACTATGTAAGTCTGAAAAATTCATTTACTGGGGCTTGATGCTGAAATGTGCTTGGAGACTTCAAAGTTTAAGAGGAACGAAACATTGAACAGCAATCACATTCCCCCAAAACAACTGGCTTTAAACATTGTCTAAACATAGAATCATTAAAAAAGGCTCCACTGTGTTAGAAACAGCAGTGGCTTTGCTTCTCTGACTCAGATGATGATCTGTGTGTCAACATAAGTTGAGAGGAATTTGTATTGTAAAATCACTTCCTCCAGTATGGCCTGGAACATCTTTAAAGCAAATCATGTTCTGACTCAGCAGCTAAGCCACTTCCTAAAGAACACATCAAACTGGATGAAGTATCACTCTATTGCCACACGTTCCCTCCTTTTCGTATCATGCCCAGAAAAGCAAAACCACCTTAGTAACATGGGACCTGTCCTACACATGTGCGAAACAGAGACATGGTTATGAAATAACCATCAGGCCCACATCGGCTGTGCCAACCCTTCTGAAAATAAAATGTATACAGAAGATGCTGCAAAACAAGTGGTGGAGCCTTGCAGTAGAGTCAGGGGCTAAAACCAGAATCCAAATGCAACTTCAGAGAACAACCACATACCCCAAGATTACTTAAAATACCTGAAACTATAAACAAAAGCTAGTTCTCAATAACAGAGAGGTTTTACTCTTCCTATTATGAATTCCATCAAAGGAAATTAAAAGCTTCCAAATGCTTTTTCCAGATTCCAAAAGATTATTTAATTGTTGATAGGAGGAAGCAGTTTTGCATTGCAATAATAGCTGACATAAAATAATTCAAGTCAGAAATGGCAACAGGATCTTCCTGGGGAAAAGTCTGTACCTTTGGAGTATAATTCTCTTCAGCACAACAAAAGCCCAGATGTGGGACCTTCAAACACAGTGTATTATCTCAGGGCAAATGGCAAATTTATTCATAGATTCTCTTGTATATTTTTGTTAACTGAATACAAAACTACTTCTCCACTTTGACCTCAAATTTCTTCTGTTTACTGCATGTTTTTACGGCTGTTGTTATGAATATTTTTATTTCTCTAAGTAATTGCATTCTGACATTTTTCATAATCACTAATTGCACTAAATGACTCTTGTGATCAGAAACAAAGCAATCGGGAGGAATTAAATGAATGGAACCATCCTCAGAATCAATAACCACGCTAAAGTCTTCCTACATACAGATAAATCTCTTCTTTTCATATTAATATTTTAATCTTCATTGTTGATGCAAGAGCTTTGATAAATATGAAAATGGTGTAACTTTTTTTGTCTTTCTGGAATTTAGCATTACACCAGCTTTCTTATTGTCTCTAATGTACAACAGTTTGAACTGGCGCATAGAAGAATTCATTAGTGTTGGTTCCAACCCTATGGCTGGATGATGGAAAACTTATAGAATGAATTAAAGGCATTAAAATGAAAAGAGTATACAGGGAAAAAAAGGCTAACAAAACCAATTTGTTGTTGTTGCTGTTGGTTTTGAAATGATTCATAATTCAATTAGTATAGATCTCAAGTTTGTTCATTTGCTAAAGAGAGCTGTGCAGGCCGTAAAAATATTTATATAATGGTTGAAACAGCAAATACAATCCAAAACCTATAATCATTTAAATTATAACTGAAAGTTTATTAGCATATTAAATATAAATTGGAAATGTCAGGAGAAGAATCTCTTAAAGAAACATTTCCAGTCAAAACAAAAACTACAGCCTCAGCCAAGCTGAGCTTTCCGTTATTAAAATGCCCCAATTACAACTTATTATTCTCAAGTACTTCAGCTGTGCAGACTACAGAGTAAATGTCCTGCTTTTATAATTTTCACTCCTATGGCCTAGTCAGTTCCTAGACTCAGCTGGACATTCATTTCCACAGGCAACTGTACTGACGTACAACGAAGTGTGCGGGCACGGAAATGGGACTGGCTTGCTCATTTCCACAGCTTTATTACAGCATAAATGTAATAAATAATATTTATTATTTATATATTTATTAATATTATTAATAATTATTTATATATTTATTAAATAATAAATAATATTTATTACAGCATAAATGAAGAAACAATTAGAAATGCTAAGTATTTTATCATGTTATCAATGTTCTTATTATCTAAGCGACTACAAACTGGTGGACATCTCAGCCATTTCTTAAATTGACCTGCAGTACCTAATGACAGCAAAGAATGAAGGTCTCTGGTTTATGTCTCCTCCTGAACACAGGCTATTACAACACCCATGCAGTCTCCAGTGCAAGCACCAACCCAAAAGAAAATGGGTCAACTATTTTGTTACTAAGACCTTTTCCAGCTACAGTAGGATGGAATTTGGAGACTTTCGTAAACATGTGAGCTCTTACAAAGGTTGTATTAAGGTGGGAGAGGGAGCAGCTACCACAGTCCATTAGTCTTACAATGGAGGAAGTATAAATATAGCAAGTACTGAGAATAGTATCTTGAAATAGCACTGCAAAGATTAAGGTGCTATCTTACTGTTATTAGTCCTGCAGTGTGCTATTGGTTGATTACTGGAAGCGTGCTTGATTTCACAGAACACAAAGGAATAATTTTATACGGAGCTCTCTGAACAGACTCAGAAGGTATCTCAAAGATGTTTCTGCTGCTCTAATGGAAAAAAAATAGCAAAATCCTTTCAAGAAATAGTCTCTCATCCCCATGCGTGTGCATAAACCAAGTTAAACCGGAAACTACAGAGACACACTCTATCACATCCAGCCTAACACTGGAGGAAGGCTTTGACCATGCTGATGTCTACATATACCTGAACATGAGGATTACAACATAGGTTAGGCAATATGCATCTTAGCCTTTGTTGTATTTCTTTCTTCATAGACAGTACCCTGTACCAAGAAATAAATAATACTTTGCTTTGCACAAGTTTCTCTGTTTAATATTGGTCACAGTTATGAAGAGGAGCCTGATGAAAAGGCAAAAAATTAACTGGATTTGAAGAGAAACTGTTGCGGTGGAGCAGAGAAACATAAATCCCACATTGAAAGAAGAAGAAATATAAACTTGTAAACTGTGCATGCAAAGAGGCTAAGCAATGGGTCACAGGAACAGCTTAACCTAGGTGAGCGTATCTGAGCGGAACATAAAAGCATCACTGAGACCAAATTCCACACACGCTACGTAGCATAGGTGCTTTCAAAGCCAATGTCCTGGGGAGAAGTAAGCTCCATTAACTCTGATAACACAAGCCCCTTAGCATCAAAAGCTGAATGTAGTCATTGTTTTTTTAATCAGTACAAGCTAATGAGAGCTAAAGGAAAGTTAATTTTGACACATATTTTTAAAAGTTTTAATAAATTACACAGTTAATTCTTTCCAAAGAAAGAGATGTAACTTCTGAGGTTCTTTCAGAGCATTCCAGTCCCTGTGGCAAATTACATCCTCTTGTGTCAAATATAAAAAGGTAAGGGGTTTGCAAACAAGTTGTAAGGAACCACATCCTTATTTATCAAAATCTTAACAATTCTAAGTTGCCAGTATCATAAATTTACTCAAATTAAACATTAACTGAGAAGTAAGATTTATATTGCTGCAAAATAGAAGGTCTACAGAATGACAGCTGGTATTGAGGGCCCAAGGCCCACGATACATTTATAACTATTTAGCACTGGGAGTGGTCTGGTTCCAGGTACAATACTCCCATTAACAGATAGATGCTCTCCTGGAATGCATCTACTCATCCAATGAGTGCCTATGAAAGTAGGATTACCTCCAGGAAATCATGACATTTAGTTCAAACACAGACACCTGATCTAAATCAAAATGCTAATGTAAACTCACCCATTGTACCATACAGAACTATAAACATCCACAAAATTCAGTAGCTGTAGCACCAATGATCTGAAATTAGAAAGCAAGAACTGCAGAATCATTTTCTGCTGTGTATCTCTGTGCAAGTTTCACTGTACCACACAAGCCACCCTTATCACAAAACAAAGATCTAGATATTTCATCATAGTATAGAAAACACTATAACCACATAAACAAAATACAAACATGAAATTTAATATGGTATAAATTAAAAGATAATTACATTCTCCTCCTCAGGAGTCTTATCTGAATTAGGAAGAGGTTTAAGCTCCGATTAGCTACAAAAATAAGTGGAGCTTTAAGATGTGTTCAGCAGCTATCAGGTTCCATTTGGATAGCAAAATACCTCCCGCAAATAAATAAGTGTACAATTTCCAAAGACTCCCAAATACACTGAGGTCTTCTAGAAATCTGATTGCAATTGCAGTTACAATGTTCTTTTGCCATGTTTAGCCTCAGCCATCCAACCTAACTATGACTTCTGTAAAGGTCTGGCTATTACACCAGTTATCCAGTGGGATAATGAAAGTAAAAATTCAGTAAAAACTTTCAGAGTTAGGTTGAGACAGGCTGGAATTTATAAGCAAATGATTAGAAATGATTAAAGGATGGAGCTTTTCTTTAAGTGGTGTGAAATTACTTCAGTACCAGCGGAACTTCATTACTTTTTCTGTTTGCGTATAATGGATTTTTTTGAGTATAATTTCTCTCTTGAAAAGCCTTAAGATATTAAAATATGTTTGATTAACTAGTCAAGAAGCAAAGTACACAGCCATTTTTATATACCAGTATCCAAATAATTCAGGAGAATAACTGTGAACACAATGAAAACTAAACGGAGCCAGAGATACCTTGTAAATATTACAGTAGATGCTTCTGCCAAAATATTGTCAACTTGCACAGATTACACAGTGCCATAATTACAGTAGATGACAAAATTATTATAAATGAACAGTTTGTAGTACAAAGTCATACATTATATATTTTTAGTAGATTCATACATAAGCATATGAAATGAA
Organism: Coracopsis vasa; assembly: GCA_026283785.1. Lineage (NCBI taxonomy): Eukaryota > Metazoa > Chordata > Aves > Psittaciformes > Psittacidae > Coracopsis > Coracopsis vasa. The sequence continues at coordinate 9,548 of JANHGB010066160.1, read as the reverse complement.
GAACTGTGAGATAGCATAAAAGTGATTAAACTGATCTCAACTTTGTATACAACAGAAATTACAGGCTCATTTTTCACAAGGTTTAAACTCAATGCATCTGTTATTAACCAAGATTGTTGGGAGTCAGGGAGAAAGGCGTTGAAACCAAATATTCCATTCCTGCATCAGGATAATAACTTCTTTTTAAAATAAAACTATGTATAGAAATCTGAATCTCAGGCTACAGGATCTTGAACCAAAAGCTGAAAAAGGAGTAGGAATGAAAGATGACTTCATGACAGGAACCTCTGATATGCTGCAAAGACTCTAAACTTTCTCTCTCTCGTGTCACTAGCACTGGAAAAGGTTACGAAGATCAATATACTTTTGATATGACAGGAATTGATATCCTTCAACTGTGTGAGTAGTCTTGCGTTCTCTTTTTATTCTTTCTAATGGAAAATAAAGTGCAATGTTGATCAAAATAAGCAGAAACCAATAGCCCGTTAATATAACACATAAAAGGCTTAGCTGAAGCTTAGATTATATGGACTCTGACATAGGACAGGATTGCTCCATCATTCTGGAAACCTGTCCCTGAATCTCAATGCCATTTTAATCACATGATCCCATCCCAAGTATATTTTCATATAGAAAATTTTCATACGAGTAATTATTTTTTGTTTCAGTTTTATATGATAACACCCACTGTCCCCGATTATGGGGACTTGATATCTGATTTGGACCATGGATCTTCTTGTAAATCCTATACTAGGTTTTCTGTCAATGCAATTAATTGTATCTTATCTGTATCTGTGTGAATATTTACTTTCAGGCTGTCTGAAACATTGCTGCTTAAGACACTTGGCAAATATTCTTCATTGACTTTACAGACAGAGTTGATCTCTGCTGTTAAATTCCACATAAGCAGTAGTTCCCATTTATTTATTTGGAAAGACATGTCAAGATCCTGCTGCAGAGACTCATAGGGTGACCATAAAGGAACAGCCCTATTTCCCACTGGGGAAGTAAGACTCGTTTCTGTAGGTTAACATACATATTTTATATATGTATGCATATACGTGACAAGTATATTTGCAGACATCTGGGACTCACAGAGATTAAATTGACCTCAGCTTTAGCAACCACTTTTAAACTCAGTTTTCCTTGATTTGTTGTCAATTCTGCAAACCAGGCAGGACCAGAACGATGCTTTAGAGATGCATTAAGAACTCTGCGTGTTCCAAGCACTGAATCTTTGTACCAGCAGAGGTACATTTAGGAATGAATTGGTCTGTAGTTCTGTCTCTGATTAGTCTATTAGAGATAATATAACTTTGATTTATTACATATAAATACATCTGTTGATATATCAGCCAGTGACTTCATCTAACAGAAGTTATCTTGCAAAGAAAATGTGCCTTCTCCAAGGAGGACTTTTGCACAGTCATAGTACTTGTTAAATTTAGGAAACAAATATGTCTGTGACCTGCCATTTCCTTCCTGCTTCTGTCTGCTTTATTAAGGATTAAATCTGGTCTTGTATGTCAGGGTATATATTGCATGGCAAATATATTGGAGCTGCACAGAGCTCCATAATACCATATCAGTAAAAGCATACACCTATAAAAAACAACAGCAGGAGATATCCCATGCACACTGTGAACCATTGGAATCTGATCAAAGACTACAAAACCCCCACCTCATCAGCATTGAGTTAAATGCAAATTACTCAGGAAGTTTTGAAGTGCTGCAATCACCCGTTGCAGTTTGTGTCACCCATGCCCAAGAAAGCTTTGCTTCAACTTGGCCGAACATCAAGACCATTCTTGCAGAGAAGAGATAAATGAACAGTAATAGTAGATGGTGTATATAAAGTCAGACAACCAGCAAAACCAGAGTTAACAGGCCAGCAATATCCCGGCTTCTGTTGTATGACATAATTCCATTTTACACAACATTTTGCCATAATCCTATTCCACTGATCAACAGCAACAGTAGCCAATCTAAAGAAATATGATGGATAACATCATGATTTCACACCTGTAAGAAAGGAAAATTGCCAACTCATCAAAACAGTTTAGTGAACTGAAGATCAGATTACACAGCTCCTACTACACCAGAATATTCATACAGTCTCTGAAGGTCTGTGTCCACCTACAGTCATAATTTACAGAATACAAGTGTAGAAAAAACAAGAGAAAATCTTTTTTTCATTTCAAGTCAAACTCCAGTTTTATTACGCTGCATTTCAGTCAAATAGTAACTTAAAAATCATATGTTAAAACCCCCATAATATCTCAAACTCTTCAGTTTTATACCTCTAGTTTAGCAAATGGCTCTACAAAAGATCTTAGGCAGACTGCATCCAAAAGTACTCATCTGTCTGTGTTTTAATCCTTCCAAAAGACACTCATGCTGAAATTAGAGTTCCCTCTAATTGCAGGTATTTGTAAGCTGGCCTCCATTCTGACCATTTAAAAACCACCTGAAGTTCAGGGTTGTTATTGCTTCATTCCAGCTCTTGCCAATCTCTAATGGTCTGGGGAGACCAGACAGTGGATTTTTCTTGGGATGAAAGCTTCCACAAGCAAGCTTTAGGGAGCAAATCCAATCTCCAGCTCCTGTGATTTACTCTGCCTATAGAATTTAGCACTTTTGGAACTGGCATCGTAACTATTTGTCAGTTAATTCCTCTGAATCAAGTAGGATAATTCACATTTGTGAAATATCAACAAGAAAGAGGAGGTTGAAAACATCCAACACTAAAACAAAGCATGGCTTCTGTGTGATAGCTCCAACACTGGCAGGTGAAGTACAGCTAACAATCTTAGGCACTGATTGTCAAAAACAAAACCATGAGAAGCTGAAATTGAAGGGATACTGAGAAGTTCTTAGGTCTGAAAAAAAAACCCTGAGGTACTGTTTTCTCTTTATGATGTCTTCTTAGTGTTTATTTTCTAACAACAGTGCAATGCTCATTGACACCTTCTCATTTCCACATCATCAAAAGTTCTCTAAAGGCTTACACTGAAATCTCACTGCTGTAATCACAGGGGTATCAAATTGGCATCCTAATGAATCCTCCATGGACTTGCACCTTTATGTATTTTCCCAATTCTAATCACATATCATAATAGCACCATAACAGAGTCCCTACGGATTCCTATCAAAATCATTATGAAACAGTTAACATCATAGATACACTATAGTAAACAAAAAGAAGCACTGTAAAAGAACAGATTCCGAAAAGTAACTACTAGATACAGTTATGAAATCCATTTTGATTTTGGTTGGGTTTGGTTCGGGTTTTTTTCTCCAAAATACTTCCAAAGAAGTCAGCCTCTGTAAATAAAAAAAGCTACCTGGCACTCTTATTAGAGCCAACTGTATTCTAAATCAGTGCTCTTTTTAATGTAAAAGGACATTCAACAATGCAGCTAAGCAAGGCCTGCCCAAAACCAACTGAATGTCAGCTGCAGGAACTGAACTGTAGAGCTCATGACTTCCAATGAGGAGAGCACAACAGATTTCACTGCTGAATGCAAATTACTGGAGATAAGATTAATTCTGACTCTTCAGGGAAAAAACCCTGACACTTTTCATAGACCTTAGTCGTGATTCCCCTATGAAATAATAAGAAGCAGTCCCATAAATTCTTATGTAAATCCTACATCTCCATCTCACTTCAATCTGAATTGGCAGTGGATTAATTGCTTAGGTCTGTCATCTTTTAATAAGAAAAAAAATGACAAAACGTTGATGGTACTTATATTGGGAATGGAACAGAGTATAATAATTAAAAATGAATTACAAACTTGCTCATGACAGAGTGCTACTCGAGGAAAGGTTGAGTCACTAAAAATCTGGCTGATTAAATTTCTCAAGCACTGCATGAGTTACAGTAGTAATGGATAGTATTAATGACAGCCTGCCATAAGATAGAACATTCTGACAGTCTTTTTGGCATAAAGACTCCTGTATAAAACAGATATCCATGTTGAGAGCTTCGTTTGCAAGTTAAGAATAGATGGAGATGAAAGTGGTGTACAGCTTACATCTGAAGAACGCAGTCCTACAACAGCTAATACTAGAAGGATGAAAGGAAGAAGTAAATTCAGACAGTCAATAATGTTCAGCCTTCCTTTTGTAGGTACAATGTGAAGTATTCAGGCCAGACTGCAGAATTACTCTTCATGTTATCAAGAAGCAGACTGATCTTGAAGGTCTGAAGAACAATGGTGTTTAGAGTAAAGATGCAAAATCAAGGCTGTTGTCTGAACTGACTTTGAAGCATCTTCAGACATCCTGATCAAAAATAGATATTGAGCTTCTTCAAATTCAAGCATACTTTCACTTGCTTGACCTAAATTAATTCCATTACCTATGCTTAATTTTGTTTTAACATACAATGCCTTAATAAATGGTCCATAAAATTAAAGTTATTTAGTTATTGAACATTTCTCCTATTCAAAAACAAAGAAGTTAGAAGATCTTTCAGAGATCTCTGGCTGAACAGAGAATGGATCTCAAGCCATTGCTCTCCACTTTGCCATGACATGTGACTTAAGATTCTCTAATGCGAAAACACACCATAAATAAGTGGCATGGTTATACAAAAAACCTTGAAGTAAAACGATCTCCAAGTGCAATAAAATCTTTGGAGATATGTTCACTTTTTCCTCCAAGAGACAGAGAAAATTGTTTTGCTACAGATGTTTTCAAGTAATAGATTTAAAGCAATCTTGATAAACAGGTTAATGGCTTAATTTCAGCTCTGTAAAAACAGAAACATACAAAAAGTGATGGAATGATCACTTGAAATTATTTTTCTGATTTTTTTTTTTCTTCTTACCACATTGGGGACTCAATTCACACACTCTTAACAGCAGTGATTTTAATCTTAGCCTTATTATGACAATAACAACAAAACATAAAAGGAAACATCCTTCATAATGACAAAGGAGGAGGATACACACGGGCCATTGAAGCCTAGTTAGAAACTCAATTGATGACGAATTTGTCAGCGCACTGGCAATAAATTGACCAAATTAGTTTTCCTGCTTATTTTATACAAAGAAAATAAATCTAATTGATGTAAAAGAATCACTTCTAAAAATTCTATGACCATTGAAAACCTGAACTGCTATTAGCAGACTAGCAAAGGCATGAAAAAAGAAAAACCTGCCAGTGTCTTGCCAGTATTCCCTTAAAGGCAGAAATTATCATCATGTTCTTGTATTACTCGGTGAAAGCATTCCCTCTGAAAGCATATGATAACTATTTGTAGTTGCAGAACGCTGTCTGCTTCAATTCTAATTTAGTGTGTGGTTTACCTAGCTTCCACATCATTAGTGCTTAAACAGATAACTTTCCACATAAAAAGCAAACTGGTTCCTCAAAACTTCTGCAAGGAAATTCCCATGTAAGTGCCAGCTGAAAAGAAAGGCAATATTGTACTACTCAGAGATTTTCACCAGCGCACAGCACAGGAGGCGAAGACACTTTTTCTGGGGCTCTTATCTCACCTACATGCTTCACACACTGAAATGACATATGCTATAGAGAGTCGGCAACGTATGAATTTTCCTGGCAACTCTAAACAGAAACAAACTGTATAGCCCTGACATTGCTTCATGCTATGTTGCCTGAGATACAAACTCAATTAACTTTTCACAAAGTTCAATAAAGATTCTTCAGGATTGCTAAGATCACCGGGATCAAGATGCTCCTCCATCTTCTTTGGAAGCACAGCAACACATCATCATAGTACCAGCCACAAGCAACTAAATGGGCTGTAGAGACATTTTAAAATAACATATGCCATAGCTCTGAGAAGAGCCTACTTCAACAATACTGGGGAGCTGTAAAGCATTTTGCAACTATTTCTTATAATTTAAACATTTGTATATAGCTCCTGCTATTGCCTTTTAAGCATTCCTCTTAAATTCTATCCTGTAAAAATGATGAAGCTGGGAATACATTTTAAGAAATTATAGCAGCATGCACCTAAGCAGGGAGGGGGAAAAAACCCCACACCATGGAGCCATTTGTGAATAAAAAGAGTTACTGAATGGAGTTTTATGTCCTGAAATGTGAAGACCTGTTAGCTTCTTACATTTCCTGAAGATGGTCATGTTTTATGCGCTGTTAAGATGTGCATGTGAATAAGAAATCGCACCTCTTCTACTTTGATAAGCATTCCGCCATGCAAAAGCTCACAAACACTTCCCTCACATCTATCCAGGAATCACTGTTTTTTAAAAAAGAATAGAAAATTGGCACTCTCCTGTCAAATCAATGTTTTAAAGGGAAAAAAAAAAAAACCCAGAAAGCAGCATCTTTTGCAGACCACAGCAGTTTTACTGAATGGCAAATGCTCATTACTATGCACTGATATGCAGAAGATATTACTGACAATTCCCAGTGTTCCCTCTTTCATAAACAGACTGTTGATGGCTGATGCATCATCCATCCAAGCAGTGCAATAACAGGAAAAATATCACAAAATGTACACAGGGCAGTCCGAACAGTAGGTGCCAAAACTGCCACAGAGAGTAGACAATACATATTCTTGACTGCACACAACTCTCACAGTCAATCACGTTATTGGTAAACTCTGACACCTCATCAGTAGGTTTCTGCGTTCTCAGAGGCTTCTCAAGCATTACTGGAAAAGCACTTCCCTTCATTTAATGGGGTATTAAAACTAAGAAAAACTGGCCTGATATGATACTGCTGAATGCTGATGTTTTAATTCCTTGTGGCGTGTGGGATAACACCAGAAAAAAATATTACCTTATATGATAAATCTACTCAAATCTGCCTAGAAAGCCCAAGTCAAAACACACCAAATCCTATGGAACGTGAATGCAACAACAAATCATCAATTGGGATAATGCTTTTTGGCCTCAAGTGTTATTTGTAGAGAAGTTCTTCATAATAAATATTTGATTTTAATGTCTATACATACAGCTTCTAGCATACTGGTTGTCTTAATGTCAACTTAGGCCTCTAGGTGTTTTTGTAATGAAAACCACAGATGTAACGAGAGCTGGAGGAGTATTTATTGTGAATAATTTGTGGCAAGTTTTGAGATTTGTTTTGAAACCAACTGCTCACAAACACTTGCAATTCGCAAGCAGCAAAACAGTGCCTGTGAATCAATCACTAGACATTATTCCAGTGCAACCAAAGCTCTCCCCGAGTGCTCCAGTAGTCAATGGGGCTGGCCATGCTTGCTGGAAAGCACGGAGGGGCTGGCACGGCCATGCGGGATCCCTTGAGAATACAGAGAGCAAGAGCCACTGATGCAGAACCCAGTCAGGAAGGGCTGGCAGGAACAGCTACAAGTGAACAGATCCAGTAGGAACAGTCAGTACCAAACACCTGCTTCTGGCCACTAAAGCTATGAAGATCAGCAATGTAGGTGGCCAACTCTAACTAGACTCCATTATCTAACAGAGGAACCATGGCTAAAAAGGTTTTGCCTAGAGCCCAGGAAACTCAGCGCGCAGTTTAATCACAGAATCACAGACTGGTTTGGGTTGGAAGGGACCTTAAAGCTCATCCAGTTCCAATCCCTTGCCATGGGCAGGGACACCTTCCACTAGACCTTGTTGTTCCAAGCCCCATCCAATGTGGCCTACATTAATCCACAACATGGGCAGCTCTTGCCTGTCTTGGCAAGACTCTCTTCCCCAGCAGGTCTTGTGCTTTCCCAGGTGTTTTGGGGGAGAAGATAGGACAAGTGAGGAAAAAGAAGGGTCAGGAAATCCAGCTAGAAAACTCTCTCAGAAAGATGAGCTTTCTGTATTTTAGTCTTGTCAGAGGTGACAGCTGCTGCAGGATTGGGACATCTGCCACAAGATCCTCACTCTCCACTCTTCCCAATTCTGTCTCCAGCAACAGTAATAGGGGCAGCAGTTATCTGTGTTGGCAGGAAGGCTTTAGGCTAGTCTGGCTCCTTGCTCTGATGCACCAGAAAATCTGACAGCCTATTTCCTTACACCCCGCAGTGTGACAGTGACATATGCCTACCTGCTTAAACTTTGAGCTGACACAAGTTGGTTTCCTGTAACCACAAAAAACAAATTCTGGGTGGGATCCAAAAAATGAGGACAGGAATCAGCCCATCTCAGTAATTCCATTCTCAATGGTAGGAAAAAGATTTAGTTGGGATGATAGTCAATTAGGAGAGTGGTTGGGGTAGAGGACAAGAGGTGACTAATTCTGCCTCTTTTGGTGCAACAGATTTTTCAGCACAATCCCTTACTGTGCTTACTTTCTCCTTCCCTTTTCCACCTTTGTTTTCTTTCAAAACCAATAATCCCTTCTTCTTTCTTCCCCCATGACAGTATGATACAAAAGCAACCCTTCAATGTGACAGTCCTTCATATATTTAAAGCCAAAGCCAATGCAGGAGTTAACAGAAACTACAGGTTCATTCACCTTTAGCTTCATGTTTCAAGAAACTTAATTATTACATGTAATACAACCCTTGGCCTGCTTTATATTCCCGTTAGTGTATTTTCAGTACAAGTCCTTTATGATAACATTCAAGTATCTCACTGCCTTTTGCTCCTCAAATATGAAATCTAACCCTTGTTATGATATACCAACTAATACTGTGCAGCTGTAATTGCAGGAATGGGATGTCACGAACACAATTTTATCAGTTTCAGTGAAGGGTAAACAAAGAAAATGACAGAAACAGATAGGAAGTTCTGCTATAACTTTCATATTTTACAAACTTTTCATTATGTAATTCTTATTTCTTTTTGGTTACAAATTTAAAAGAGCTATGAGAATATTACTATCCACAGGCTTACCGGGATATGAAACTTTCCTCTGTGAAATTTGTGGCTCTATCACAGTAACTGAACTATGCTGAAATGTCAGCAACATGTTGTCATTGTTATTAAGATGTCTGAATTGAATCAGATTTACAACTGGAAAAGAGAGAGCACCTAATTCCAGCCTAGGAACATTCGCTGTGCTGTCACTGCTGCTAGTGCTGCCTATGTCCCTTTTATAAAACAAAATTTGTTCATTTCTTTAATGTTCATATGGGAATTAAATTACCAAGTAGAAACACAAGAAAAAAAATGCACAGGGCATTAAATACGTATTAAGTAGTATATTCAGTGTTAGCTTTTCAGTTCTGCATACAATGACATCAGTTAAATTAGTATCCTACTTCTAAACTCAGACATATGCATTACAATTACTTCTATCAAGGCATATAAAAAGGTTACTAACATCTGCGTCCCAGGTTGCCTTCCTAAGTTACCAGACAAATAAAGTTTTGAATTTCCACTGCATTTAAGACGTTGATTTATTGATATTTAGGAAAAGAAAAGAAAAACAAACCCACAAAGGTCAAATCAATAGATAAGAACAATTGTAACAGTAATTTGTGGTGGGTGGAACTGGTAAGTGAAAACATGACTGATAAGGTCATCAAGTTCAGTGCTTGATTTTGCTTGTTCCACCTACATTCTTGAAAAGGCTATAATCTTTGCCATGCTCTGTACATGGCATAGCAGTGCTCTTCATCTTACTAATAC
>JANHGB010066153.1:0-18946 GCA_026283785.1 Coracopsis vasa | reverse complement strand
CTTGTTTGGAAGCTTGTTATACACAGATAATAATTACCTTTCCCTTCTTCAAAACTAACCATCCAACATAAGACTCAAATCCATAAACAAGGGAGTAACAGATTCACGGTCTTGTGATTCAAAAGCTGCTACCTGCCAACCCACTATGATGTTTCTCACTCAAGCATCAGTTTTGGGATGGCGAAAATACCAAGATATAGAAGTTATAATGAAATCCTTGAAATCATACTGCCCAAGTGTGAAATACATGTGTTAACTGACACACGGGATGCACCAAAGTCATTCTAACTGTCCACCTAAGAATTTCTTCCATCTGCTGTATTGCACAGTGCAACATGATCTTTAAGAGATATTCAAGCCTTTTTTTTCATTCCAGCTAGTATGTTCAGTATCAAATTGTGATGCACCATGTATTTACTGCTTCAGTTTTAGCCATGCACAACTATTTTCTAAATGTTTGTTGTTGCTGCTCATCCTTCACTCACTTAAAGCTGCTGTGGAAGTCATAAGTACTTGTTATTTGGTGGTGTTAATCCTAAAGGGTCCTTTAGTATTTATTTTCCTTGGAGGAGCCATCACGATTTTTGCTGCTATGGGCAGAGGTAGCAGGTAATGAGCTGAAACCCCAGAATCTGTGCTTAGACAAAGCTCCTCTTCTCCATCCCTTTAGACTGAGGAAAAAGGGGACAAATTGGCAATCTTAGTAAGTTCTCCTTGACTGATTAATAGGACATTCCCTTTGTTTAAAAATAAAGGAGTAAAAGTTTATGTGTTACCAAGTCAAACAAAACATGTAACTTTTGTAGTCTCAGGACTCCATCATTTGACTTGGAAGAGTTAAAATGGTGGGGGAACTAAAAAAAGGGAGATATTTTGGAATGAGAAGAATGAAATACACTGGAGCAGTTCTCCTTAAATTTTCATGCTTTTAGTGCTGATAAAACAGTGAACATGCGGTAGAGACAGAGTTATAACCAGCCTGCCCTTTCCTGAGTAGTCCCACCTGGCTTCATCTCATGTATATACCTTATGCCTGTATTAGGAAATAGGAATGTGCTTCAGTATGGTGAAGTGAAAGCCACAGTGTTTTTTAAAGAGACCTACCTGTACCTTCAATAGTTTAATCTTGAAACTTGCTCTGTATCAGTGTTTGCTTGAAATAAAGTCCGAATATAAGGTATGCTCCTGGCTTAAATTTGCCAGAACAAATGGAGGTATTCACAGGATGAATACCAAGAGGCTGAAATGTTGGATTATCTCTGATGGTTTTGTCCTCAATACTGCATTCCCTTGCAGGGAAGTAAGTCCCCTAGCCACTGTTTATTCTCAAAAAAGAGTGACTTTAGCTGCCATTTCAATCAGAAATATAGGATGGGGTTTTGCAAATCTACTGGACAGTTTAAATGCCACAGACCAGAAGCATGCTCCAGACAGCAGTCTGCACTCTCTAAAGCAGTTCTGATGGTGGGACGTAAAAGGAGAGCACAGAGGTGTGCATAAGAATGCAGACCATGGGGAAGGTGAAATATGATCCAAATATGCTTCACCTTCACAAAATGAGACCTCCCTATCCCCAGTGTGAACTGGCATGGAGTCAAGTTTGAATGTTGTCTGGATTTAGATTCGAGTGAGGGAAGGATGTACTCTTCAGATCTCCTTTACGCCTTGGAAGAAGCCAGTCCCATTTGAAACAGATAATTTTAAATTATTTGTACCTACTTTATAATGGTTTTAATCTCTTTGAATAAGACAAAGTATAATTTCAGTGTTTGGAACGGCTATTTTAAAGCAATTCTGAAAGCTGTTCCTTTACTTTTAATGATGTGATTGAAAGACTATGAAATTTATTCTTTTTTAAACAATTGAAGAAAAAGAATGAATTTAGGTGAAAATATTTGCAGTAATTTATCCACCTCTTACAGTTATCTATTTTCCAACTGTTGAGTTCCAAAAAAATCTAAAATTTACCCTAGCTTCTCACAAATTAGAGTGATTTATAGCTGCTTTCCATAACAATAGCTTTGACTGTATGCAAAGGAGATTTTTTGAGTTGTATTCAATCAGTGTGAAAATACAATTAAATAAGAATAGAGGACATTTTTTAAAGATGTAAGCTTTAATAACTGTTTATTAATTACAGACTGATTTATGTCACAAATACCAATGTGCAACTGGCGAAGCATATGCAAATGGAACAGTGCTACAGTGCTGGTTCTTTTTATTTCTATTTTGAATGAGGAATTTCAATCTGTTACTTTAAAAGAAACTTAAGATTGTTTTTCTTTGTGGCAAAAAGGAAGGGACATATAAGTATATGTGGCACATCATGCTTCCTTATTTTCACTGGTAAAAACCAGTGCAGAAAGATAATGGAAGGAGTACATTTTCCAGAGAGGCTGGATGTTACCCGTTTCCATCTAAAAATGTTTGGTGACTTTAGACTGTGGAATAAAATAAGTTAATACAAAACTACGTTTTTGATCTGAAAGCAAAACATCATGGAGCAAAGCTGAAATTGCACTTCTTTATTTGCTTGGTCCCCTGTAGATGTGAGGCATCTTTAACTTCTGAGTAAGTCCAAGTAGTAGGGAAATGAGGTTTTTGTGGAAAAAAACCACAAATCTGTGTTGACTTAAAATTGTCATGCTTCCAGTTGCACTCTCCTTTGAATGTGCAGATAACTGCCACTCTCCTCTTTACCCTTCAAACAGCACTTCTGCATATTTGGGTAAAAATTCTATTCTCAAAGTCATGGGATTCAAACTGTGCCAGACTGGGAAGCAAATGCTCCATCAAATGCAATGGGTATTTCCCAGGGTGCTCAGCGACAGCCCTTCTGATGGAGGGCGCGGGAAGCCTCCTTCTTTTTTGATCAGCACTTCACATGTCATGTTAAAATTTGATGTTTTTCAAAACGTTATTGATACCTGTGAAGAAAGAACAGCCTCTTTGCTTTCATTAGCTGCCGTCACTAATTGGAACACTGGCACTGTGTTATATAGTTTTTAACGGAATTGAGGTTCTTGGTCACCTTTTCTGGTTTGCTCTTATTGCTTGTGCAGCACTTGGTGGTGGGAGAACAAGGTGCTCTGTTCTGTTGGTAATTTGAGAAAGTTTCTCTGCCTCTCATTTTTCCCATTACTGAAACTACACAATTATGTTTGTTTATGTACTAAGTGTGTATCTGTTTGCAGTCTTTTATAAAGGTGGTTATTTTTTTCTGGCTTTTGATTCAAGCAGTCGAATGTGACCACCAGTAGCAATTAATGGCTCATTTAGTACTTTAACTGGAGATCTTTCTCAGATTTATTTTGCTGGTAAAAATTATTGTCTCTAACAATATTCTGCAGTGCATTGTGACAGCAATTTTTTCACACATAAGTCATGATTTAAAGAACAAACTTTTATTAGTGTTTTAATTTAATTTTAGTACGTCATTCAAATTAATGCATGTCACATTATAATGCCTTTATAACTATTCTGAGAATATCAAATGAGACACTTTAAAGTAACTTCAGGAAATAAATTATGGTCTGTTTAAGAACAATGTGCAGACACACCTGAGTACATACAATTGTAATGTTGTGCATATTCTTCCTCTAGTGGTGCTCAAGCACCTTATTTAACCCTGGAGCCAGAATTTATTTTTTATGTGAAACAGGCCTTGTGGGATGAAAAAACACCTTTGAGAGAATAAAAATAAGCAGTCAGTCAAAAAAAGAACAGGAACTGAAAACAGCAAGCAGAGAAAGCTATGTTTTGGAAGTCCAAAATATAGGACGATTGTGATACTTATCAAAATTCAACCTGAGTTAAATCTTTAAAGAATGTTAAAGCAAATATCAAAAGGTTCTTTGGTTGTATAAATAAAAAAAGGAGAAGTGATTTTCTGTGAACTAAGAGTGGGATGGGCATGACATAAACCAGCTATATCTGTCAAACTAAAGTAATACTTCATCTTGGTTTTCAGTAAAGACAATGATTTTGATATTATTAGGAAATCTTTTTAAGTCCTGTATGTGATGTTCATCCACAATTTATTATCTAACTCTTGCCACCTGTGTTTAGGAAAGATGCATTTACATTGGAGCAGGGTACAGAATAACAAGGTCAGGGAAGAGATACGTGGTCTAACTTGTTTCTGAGCAGTAAAATTAAGGCTGGGAGGGGATATGATTATTGTTCAGAGCACCCTTTGAGATGGTAAATAGTACTGAAAGAGAAGTGCTACATCAGCTGAGTGATGTCATTGTCACATGAACAAATTTGTACAATTTTGCAGTAACTTTTAGACTGGTATTGTGAACCCAGGTTGCTAGTGGTAAAAGTAGTGAGCAAAATGAGCAAGGAGCAGAAAGAACTAGCTAGTTTTTTAGATAGAGCTCAACAAATCAATGGAAGGGTTATGTGCTGCAGTTCCTGGTGATAACACATGCTTGGAATTAATAATGCAGAATGAAATTATACCAAGAATGTCAAATATTAACTCAGATTAAACACTTTCTAGGATGTTTCTATATTGCTTTTAAGGAAACGGTATCTTTCATGTAGACATATGTTAAAATCTTAACCTCTCAGTCTTCAGTGCCAATTTACCTTCAGTATGAGCACGGTTTAACCTCTGCACTTGGCTTTCCAGAGAGTCAAACTTGAGTGTGGGATGGGCATGATATGAACACCAGCCTTGTCTATACAGACAATGTGGGTGAAGCTGTCATGAGTCAAAGAGTAAATGAACTGGAGTGCAGCAATATATGCTTTGTCAGAGGAGCTATAGGTCACTTACGGATATTCAGATTATAAAAAGCATACTTGTATGCCTTGCTTGTGTTTTAAATGTGGTCTGAATGTAGCAGTGCTTCTGGAAGACAGTATCTAAGAAAGCTTAAGTGGGGTTTGGAAAAGAAAATCTGACTCAGAAATGTGACAAAGCAGATGCCGCAAGTGCTTGTAGGCAGAGTGGTATTCTGATAGGTTTCAGAAATAAAAGTGAAAACCAGTCACTTACAAGACTGCTAGAGAAAGCAAACCTGTTATATTCCACAACTGAATGCTGCAGGAAGGCTTAAGTTTCTCCTGTCAGGAGTTAAGCACCGCCAACCACCTTTGAACATGACTTTCTCTGCTTAGCTTCATCATTTTCCCAGCAACAGCTTCATTTCCTTGCAGTGGTGGCCAAATTGCTTTCTCTAGGCAATGTGATTTGACAGTGAAGTTTCGCCGTATGTTTTGAGTAATGATGGGCAATAGAAGTAACTTGTGTCAGAAGATATAAGGCATTCTTCAGATCAGTGAGGTCCTACTGCATAAGTAAATGAGTGTTGTTTTTGCTAATTGTTTTGTTCACTAGGTGATGACAATTCCGGAAGGAAGGTGATTACCTTCAGTTGCTGCCGTATGCCTCCCTCCCATCAGCTCAATCACACCAGATTACTGGAGTAAGTTTCTCTCAGTCTCCTGTGTGGACTACTTTGCATTTTATATGTGAATTCCTATTAACTTGTTTCCAGGTGAATGGGGTTTCAGGCAGGAGAAGCAGGAGGCAAGGGGTGAAATTCATAGGCTATAAGACCTACTAGTGTTAATATTAAGTGAATGAAATGTAGATGAAACTGACAGAGTTACTTCACCTGGAATCTTGACTAGCAGAAACAATTCACTGTGTACTGAAATTAACTTGTAGTCTTGATTTTCATTTTTTTAATGAATTCTGATTATATTTTAAAAATTGAATTTATGATGAAGACCAAAGAAAAAGCAATTTTAGTATTTTAGTGTTCCATACATATATTCTCATGAATGGCAGTGTTTGCCTTAATTTCTTATACTGTATGTCCTAACTCACTCAGCAAGAGCATTGTTTACTTATTTACATCTGAGTCATTTTCCTTTTTTATGAAGATCTGCATTATGTAGAGTATATTATGCTTAACTATTTTATATGTATCTCACTTTGTAATGTTTTGGGGTTTTTGTGTTAGAAGAGGTTGTAAATACATAAAATTGCAACATTCTTCCTTATACACTTGCTGAAGCAAGGTACCAGGACATGTTTTTGCCCTGTAGTTTGTCACTACACGGAGATCTGTACTGCCATTAGAGTCCTGTCCTCTTTAAGCATTTTAAAACTATTTGGACTTCATGTGCAGCCTCCATTGCCAAAATGTTTGAGCACCTTTCAGCTGTCAGTACCCTCCATCATTGGAAAGGGCAGAAGTACTGTTATATTTTCAGAAATAGAAAAGGATTACAAAACAGGTTACTTAAGAAATGTGTTTGAGACCATGTTCTTCATTTTTATGCTCTTCACAGCTAAGGTATTTCCACAGTGTTAAGCTAAAGTTTCCTGTATAGCATAGAGGGAATGTTAGCCCCTAGGAGGAAGAACCATTCCAATCAGCTCCTCACCTGGAGGAGCTACCTGCAATGATTAATAGGAAATGCCAACGAAATGAGTGTGAGCCACATTTCTATCAAGTGTTCCTCAGTTCTGTGAGGAGACATCTCAATGAAACTAGTGTTTCCAGCTCTTATGCTCTTCTGGACTTAAATACTTACATGTTTTCCTATATGTGAGCTGACAAATTCACTTGGGAAGTCTGTGCTAGGAGAGAACCGAAAGCAGGTGTCTGAATGTGAAGCTAGCAATACAACTATCAAATTATCTGTTTTTAAGTAGTTAGACCCAGATGTTGAATTCTGAGGAAAAGCTGCAGAGTAGGCCCAGATTGGTAGGTATTTTGTGATAAAAACACTAAAAGAATTGATTTGGTAAAGCTTTTGTAATGTCCCTGCAATTCTGTTACAGCCTTGGAACAAGTAATTGTACAAAAATACTGGTTATTTTATGCCCACAAAACTCTCTCAAGTACAGACTTTCTGGATGCAATGTGCCAAGGAATTTACGTGCTCTAAAATAAAACATCAGGCACTTCGCATGTAAGAATATATATTTAAATATATTTTAATTTCAAACTCTTCTTTAAAAAGTCTTGAATGACTGTTACTAGTACTTCTTCTATTAAAATACCATTAATACTCAAGGTGGGGATCAAACCAGCATTATATTAATTGCAGTGGCAGTCTTTGTCCCAGGCTATTTGCAGGCTAAGATTTACAGTATGCTGAGTGAATAAGCAGGTAAATCCAATCGTGGGAGTGCAGTGTAAGAGTTGGAGTTACGATCTTTTCCATGCAAAGCTGGATAGCCACAGCGGCCTTGAGACCTGCAGATAGCCACGGCCTAATAAATGGCACATGGTACTATGTATTTTATTGAATGAAAATCACTTACATACAATTAAGAGCAATAGCTGGGGCTTGATCACAGAATAATAAGCTAGAGAAAGTTGAAATCTAATAGAGCAAGAAGTGAAGCCAGATTGTACTCCTCCATCATTGCTTTATTTGAATCATTGAGCTGTATGATAGGCCATACAGTATTCTCAATTGTAAGAGAAAGGGAAGAGAAAAGCATCTTAACATATACCATAAAAGAATGAACACACAGAAATCTGCTTATAAAGCATGCAGTATTATTTCAAGATGGGAATAAGTATTGTAGTTCTTTAAATTAGTTTTAAGGGAAGTGATGTATGAACACAGTCCCCATCAAACAAACAAGAGAAAGGCAAATACATTCAATAAAACAGTTTAGAGTAACAAGTTGTAATTGGTAATTAGGTGTAATGGATTTTTCAAGAATTTAGAAAGTTTTAAATTGAAAGGAACCCCCACGATTTCATAGAATCATAGAATCATTTTGATTGAAAGGGGCCCTAAAGATCACCTAGTTCCAACCCCCCTGCCATGGGCAGCGACACCTTCTAACCTGGCCTTGAGCACTGCCAGGGATGGGGCAGACACAACTTCTCTGGGCAACCTGTGCCAGTGTCTCACCATCCTCAAGGTAAAGAATTTCTTCCTAATCTAAATCTACGCTCTGTCAGTTTAAAGCCATTCCCCCTTGTCCTGTCACTATATGTCCTTGTAAAAATTACCCCTCCAGATTTCTTGCAGGCCGTGGAAGGCTGCTATAAGATGTCCCCAGAGCCTTCTGTTCTTCAGGCTGAACAACCCCAACTCAAGATCTTAACCTGTCTTCACAGGAGATAGATTTTTTTATTTCTTGTTTTGAAAAGTCAAAAATGGCATTTTTTGCTTGGCTAAAATGAAGGAATTTACAAAGACAAGAAGAAAGCAAAATAAAGTTGCTGACAGTTAAAATGCGTATTTTTAAAACTATCTTGGAAAATTCAGTCCCACATTGTCTTCATCTTTTAGTGATTCATGAGCACCGCAGTTTTTGTAACTATACACATTCTTCCATATTTCAGGCCTTGCGATGATGTGGAATTATTTGCAACATTGCCACTAGAGCAGGAGGAAGTTGTCAGATAAATACATTGAAGCATATACGAATTTGCAGTCACTAGTGTTCTGTGCAAAAATAGCACATTTTCTTTCTCAGTTACTGCTTTAAAAATCTCATCCAGTAAACTGTCTTAAAACTAAAATGTTATCTTTCTCCTCAGGTACTTAAAGTATACTCTGGACCAGTATGTAGAGAATGATTATACAGTTGTCTACTTTCACTATGGCCTGAAAAGTGTGAATAAGCCATCTCTGAAATGGTTGCAAACAGCCTACAAAGAATTTGACAGGAAGTATGTCCCCAAAATATTTGGCTTACTCCTTGGGTTGTGTAATGTCTGTAACTAACTTCCATGAAGGAAGCAGATCTTTGCAGATCCGCCCACATCTAAGCGAGTTCATTTTGCCATTGCTAATTCTTACAATGATATACATGCAGTTGATTCTCTTGTATCTTCTGTGCAGCACTAAGGAATGGCTGGAGTGCTTCAGTGGTTACGCAAAGGTATAAAAAGCTTTAGGAACAAAACCAAGAGCTGTTGCCTTTTCAGTGCACTATTTAACAAGATACTTGTGGTACTTTGTTGGTCATCATTCTTGATTATCTCACAGCTGTGTTTGAACCTTTGATCATCCCAAGGCTATGTGTGTACAAAACCAGGAAAGATAAGTTTTTAACAGTCCATCTCTCACAGGCCTTGCAGCATTTGTTGGTTGTTAAATGTAAAGCCCCAGAGGGACAGCTGTGCTTGTATATGCCTGACCTTTGGAACAGCAATGGCTATGGCTCATAACTTCATGGTTTAGTTGGTTAGGGTGAGTTGAGGCCAAAGCTTCTAGGTAGATAGAACCTAAAGTTCTGATGTTTATTCTCTGAAAGCGCACGCTTACCAACAAAGCAGAAAGTTCCTATTGAGATCAGTTAGTCTTTTACTTGTTTGCAAGTTGTTACTTGTTTGCAAGTTGGCCTCAAGAAGGCAACATGTCTGAAAGTAAAAATATAGTTCTTTCCTGATAGTAAGAGTGTATGCGCGCGTGTGTGTGTGTGTGTGTATATGTTGGGGGAGATGGATCATAAGTGTCTGATTTTTCCAATTTGGGAGCTGAAACAAGAAGCAGATCTAAAAAAAAGATACTGTGAAAAAAGATTATTGGGTATTTCTAGACTAGACTGGGAATAGGGCCAGTGAAATACCAAACTTTACTTTGGAAATTGAAGTTGAGATAAGCGCAACACCTCTGGTTAGTTTACTGACAGAGCCCAGACTTTCGTGAATGTCACCCAATAACCTCCTGATACTGTAAAACTCAGTAAGCAAGAAGATGAGGTTGTGCTTAGCAGCTCTCAGAGCAGCAGTGGGAAGCTGTCATTTGAAGCCTCTAACTGCTTTCAAGAGACACTGCTCTCCACTAAGCAACAGATCAAAAAAGCTTATTTTTGCTAGCAGGTTTCTGAATATTGTTAGTACAATCTATCTGTTCTTTTTGGGACTGGGTAAAGGGAGAAGAAAGGCAAAAGTTCTCTTACATTTTGTCTTTGACAAGAGATTTGGACTACAATACTGGGGTTTTTGCCATGCATTGACAATTTCTGAAAATAAAACATTGTACCATTTGCCTTCTGAAAGAATCCCAGGTCAAATTTACAGTTGCTGTATGGGAGAGAGGTAGTACAAGGGCAGTATCTTCTTTGTTGCCTTTTGCAATGCCTATAAGTGGACAGTATGACTGTCATTTATGCCAGACATCTGTTCTCTTCATTCCCCCACCATGGCCCAGGTAGCAGGAGGACCAAGGAGGAACAGAGAAGTGCAGGTAGCCAGGCAAAACCATACACCCATCATTTTGTTCACAGTTGGAACGTCTTAGTTTACTGTCATTGAGAAGCTCAAAGCAACATTCATAACCCACCATGTGTGTTCAACTATACTAGCCAGAGGAAAAAAAAAGCAAAAGTAGCACCTTTCAGACTTCTTCCCTGCGTATGTTTGGAGTCAAAGGAAAAAGAGGACAGAGAAGAGTACAGAGCATGATAGTGAATAGCAAACATCATGAAAGCAGATGTTCAACAGGAACAGTTTCAAAAGAATAGATCTTGCTTTGAAGGTTTACAGCAGAGGTTTAGTAAAGTCTTTTGGGCATTTGGTTGTAATCTAGGAAATAGCAATGACTTATGCCCATTGCTTCAATATACAAAACAAACTTAAAACGGAAATGTCAGTAAAACTATTCAGGAGTTTTCCCTGTCAGTTTTTATTGTTGATTCTGGGTTCTTGTCCACAGTGGTGCCAAATGCACAGGGGTAATTACTTGCTTGTGTATGATAGTGACTTTGTGAAAAAGTTACTTTTGTCATTCAAAGATGTATGGGCCCAATTAAAACCCAAAGCAAAGAACTGTTATAATTGCTGTCTTAGTCCCTTTCACCTCTCTTATCATAACCTGTTAGAAGAGGGTTTTTCTTAGGTGTTCACGATCATTGTTTCATAACAGCAAGTGGTGAATACTTCGGGGAGCAAACTTAGCAAAGTAAGAAACAACAATTTATATATAAAAGCAGGACATTTCATTATCTGTTTCTTAATTTCATTTTGCAATAATGTTGAATAAGAGCAGAGTCTTTTTGTGCAGCCTGGTTTCCATTTCAATTCCAGCCTACTAGAATCTACTGTTTATGTGTCATGATATGACAGTGTAGAATCAAGCAAAGATACAGTGAAGAAAGGGTTTTGTTTCATACAAAGGGGACCATTCAGTACAATACAGTGTGGAGTTCGCTTCACCTCTAGTAATTACAAACAAAACAAGACAAAGGTAGTGATAAAAATAGAAGATTAGGTGTAAATTTTACATCTGAAAGTTTAGAAATCTTCTCCAGCCTGGAACTCCTGTAAGTAGGAAATAAAAGGAGATGAAGTAATTGTTTGTAGATTCTTCATTCTCTTCTTAATATTTTCTTTTTCCCCACTTCTGCACCCTTGGTATTAAATATATGAGGGAGCAGACATTGTTTAGGAATGTAGTAGTGTTACCTTGGCCTACTATTTTATCACCATTTTTTTAAACTCGGGGAGGGGGGCTTCATTTTACTTTCAATTTCTTCTGAATTAGGTCTTTTTAATGTATTTGAAAAGAATGCTGTATAATGTTCTTGTAATAATACCTCCCATTCAGTTGTAGGTATTCATTTCTACGATCTATGATACTCAACAGTCTTCTAACAATTTCATTTTCTTTTCCTAGGTATAAGAAAAACCTTAAAGCACTCTATGTTGTACATCCAACCAACTTCATAAAAATTCTGTGGAATATCTTTAAACCTCTTATAAGGTACTTGGCAGTTTATTCAACACATTTTCCCGTTTAGTTTAAGGTGGTTTGTTCTCTAAGTTGCTTTCAAAAAGCCTTGAATTAAAATATGTCACATAACAGCACAATACACATTTAAACTGTCTCAAATTAACGAGTAAGGTGAGCTTAAGCTTAGGTGTGAATAATAGGGTAGAGTTCTTTTAATTCTAAGAAAAGGGACGCTCAATTCATAGTAGTGTTACTTGTGTGTTAAAGTAAATATTACTTTAAAATGTAGTTATTCTGTGGACCATGAATGACTTTTTTGTCCTGTTTGACAGCACTTAGCACAATAGAACCAGGTCCATGACAAGTTACAAGGTAGTATGGTAAAGCAGATAATAAATCAGACTTTCAGTCTGATCTCAAGTGCAGAGACGAATAGGAATGATACTACTTGTGTGTTCAAAGTTAATGGATAAGTCCTGAAGTGCCCGTAGGGATTTGAGATGGAAGGTATGATAGTGAAGGTGAATGTATTTTACTGGTGCATTTATTCCTTTGCATTCTAAAAATTGATGATACCTACAAGGAACTGGCAACAATGGGCAGATATTTCTAAGTGCTAAGCTGGTTGGGCTTTCCTAGTTTCTGCTCCTGAACTTCTGCAATTTCAAAAGTAGTTCTGTTTTGCAGATGGATGTCCTCAGGGCTGGAGGACAAAACCAGCTTTTTCTGAGAAGCCATAATGAACCGACTAATAATGTCCATTAGAGTAGCTTGCAAATAATTCAGTTTCTGACTGGTAGAAAGCTAGTTAATTAGAAAGAGAGAGTTTAATTTCTAGACTGATCAGAGCATGTAAAAAGCGTGTGAAAAGAAAAAAGTAATTACAGCTAAAAATCATGCAGAATATGCTGTTCTTGGGAAGAATTAGCTGAAGCTGGGAAAAAAACCCCTCTTTACTCCTTAAAATAATTTAATTGTCTAACGATAGATGTTTATTTTAACTGGCACTAAAATAAATGCCAGAGATCCAGGACATAAAGCAATGGTTAGAAAAGTGTGACAGAAGCAGGATGTCCACTAGGTGATGGTGCCTCAGGAATGGGGATGGATATTTTTTTGTTCCTGATTTGTGATGGGTATGGAGAGCTTGCTAGGAAAAAAAAATACAAAAAACAAAGACCAGAAAATCTCTTGATAGACTTTAATACACTCAGGTGAAACCAACTTATTCTCAGAGGCAGCTGAGAGCTCCTTAGGTGTAGCTCCAGGCAAGCAGTTCTAGGACACTTAACAGTTTTCAGTCTGAGCCTATTACTGCACTCAGTGGAGTCCTAGTTGGACAACAGGTGTGCTATTTGACTTGGAGTAGTAATTGGCTGCTAACTCTTATAAAAGTTTACAGGTTCCTGTTCCAAATACTTATTTTCCCTGGATCTTACTATGTCTCTGTAAATAAGATGAATACTTTTTTTCTCAGAACAGCATGATACACTGGCAATTAAACCCTTGTTTACATTGATGTGAAAATGGATGAACGTGATAAGCTTAAGCATTTATATCTATTATAGAAAATTCAGACCAGGCTTATCATCTTAGGGCGTCATCAAACAGGGCAGTGTCATCTTGACCTTCTGAACACCCTGCTTTCATTAGGACGCCTGCTCTTGTTTTACCTGTTTTACCAGTGTGTACCTGAACACTTGCTCTAATTTAGTAACACTGTTGTTAAAATATGTGACCACGGGAACTGACAAAATAATTGAAAGTATGAGTAAATTCTGAAAAGGTCCATAAGCCAGAAGGCAGGAATTAGCTAGGAAAAAAAACGCCTCTTTACTCCTTAAAATAGTTTAATTGTCAAATGCTCACGTATAAAGAAGTGCTTTGGGTTGACTTAAGTGTGGATTTGTCAAAAAAGGGAAAATGGAAGGATATAATTTTAAAACTGAAGTGTGAAACTGTCCATGTACAATTTGCCTAAATACTTATTGAAAACTAAAATTTACAAAGTGTTAATTTACTAGAATAGTACAATTTAAAATTTGTTCACAGTACCTTTTCTTTCCAGCCTACAATAATCTTATTCTAGCAGATCATGCTTTTATTTAAGTGTCAATATTAAAGTTTACAAAAAAAAGGAAAAAAAAAATATCCACTGGACATTGGTTTTCCAAGCTTTTGGGTTTTTTTGTTGGTTTGTTTTTTGGGTGTTTTTTTTTTGGTAAGAGCACATTTCTATGTGTGAGCTAAAAGAAGCCTCCCACCTGTTATAAAAGGAATATAATACACATTTAGGTCAATATGGTGGTGATGTGGCCTTTTCAAGGCACAGCAATAATTCCTAAATGCCCACAATTTAATTACAAATTATGTGTATCTATAGCATGTCCTGTATTGCCAGAGGTGGTTAGCTGAGAGTTAGCTGAGAGTGTTAGCCTGTGGCTTAGGTAGGATGTTGAAATTGCCCGCTATTTTTGAATAAAAGAAATACTGAAGAGCTCTGAAGTTGTGCACCCACAGACTGATACCCATCAGTCCCAAAATTGCTTGCCTGACAGCAAAATTTAGCTCATTTCAAATAAAAGCTAAAATGCTAAAGTGACTTAACACTTGTACCATCTCCCACTAGAGGGAGTGTGTGTATGTGTATTTGACAATCCAGGGATAAATCCATTCATGTGAGAGAATTTTGCTCCAATTTTACTGTCAAAATAAGTTGAGCAAAGTATACTTTTTATCATAAATACCTGTTATTTTGCTTGACACTTCATTACAGGGCAGATATTTTGTGTTGTGGAAAAATACGGAATTATGTCAGGCCATCTGTATAAATGCGTCACTAAGCCTTGTTTGAACACCTCAGCCAATAAAGTAGTATAATCTGTCTGAAAGTCAAGACCTAACTAGTGATACTTGGTGCTTCAAATTTGGAAGTCTGTTTTGAACAAGTCCTAGAAAAAGCTTATTATTCAGGATGTTTCCTAGAAATTATGTAGTCCTTCTTAAAATGGATAAAGCTGCTCAAGGATATACACTATCCAGGCTGTGAAAATCTTTCCTGTCACTTGCTACTTTATAGTTTGTGTCTACAGCCCAATTATTTTGTCTTTTGGTGGGAGGAATGCCTAAATAACACATTTTGTTCTGTTGGCCATGTAACATTTTCTCCAAAGTTAATGGGTTTTTAGTGAGCTTTCTAATGCTATGTGAAACCTGGTTTTCAGTGGCTTTTAGAGTACTGTTTTTCATATCTATGCAAATCAAAAAACATTCAGATGGAAGTCGGTTATTTTTCTTCAAATCAGACTCTCAGGCATGCACTGTATATGTTTGATCATATGAAATGAAATACATCTTGCATCTCCTGCTGCTTCAATTACAGTCTAATTTTTGAGTTGCATCAGCACTTACATTTTTGTAATAGAAACTAAACCGTTCATAAATGTTCCTCCCATGCTGATTTTTATACTTCTTTTTGATTTTGGGGGTTTTTTTAGCCATAAGTTTGGGAAGAAAATCACCTACTTGAACTATCTAAGTGACCTCAGGGAGCATCTCAAATATGACCAGCTAAATATTCCTCCAGAAGTCATCCGGTATGTGGCAAGTTTAAAATACGTTGTTTCACCTTCTCTCAAGTAGAGTTTCATCTTGTACGCTGTATTTCAAGAAGAATCTAATCCTAGTTATTCAGTGATTAAAAGTCTAATTTAGCTGTTTGTGCTTGGTTGGATTTAATTCTAAAAGCTGCATTGCCATCAGAGATCTGCTGAAATGTGTCAGGTATTTAGAGAAGAGAATGTTATATAGTTTTCTACAGACCTGGGATATCTCCATCTCAGCTGTGGAGCATTTTCTTAGCATAATTGCAGCTTCTGTGTGAGTGTTGGTGAAACCAATCCTTGTGTCAGTACTGCTCAAGAGTATCATGTGATGCTCATGGGCAAAAGTGTAATCCTGACCCTTTTGCTTGCATATTGTAACAGATTAAGTGACTTCCTTTTGCTAAGAGCATTCCCAGTCAACAAAATGTTGATTGACTTTAAACTGTATGGATACATCTACTGTCAGTGGATCCATTACTTTTATATTGTGCGTGTATGTGCATTACGGAGAAGTATTAGAGAGGGAGCAGGAGAGAAAAAGAAATGCATAGGGCTGGAATTGTCAAGTGCCAGTATTAGTATCAATAACAGTCTTTTCGACACAGTGCTTTACATGGAACTGCTTTGATGTACTGACAGGAAGTGATTTTATGCCACTGCTGAATGAAAGTAACTGGAAGCTTTGATTATGACTGTTATTGATGCCTGGTGGGTTTTTACACACCTTTTGTGTAAATATGGAATAACAGAAAATATGTTACAGCTCTAAGGTTATAAATTGGATTGCATGCTTGCCAAAGAAAGGGGAGTTGTATTTTGAGTAGCAGATAGGTTTGGATTTTGCTGTTGAATTATAATACATTCTATTTTTTTGGACACATTTATTACTATGCTCCATTTGCTGAAGCAAAAGAACTCTTCTCTGTCTTATTTCAGTATCTTTACCACAAGTACTACTTAAAAATGTTCCCAATGCTTAAATTAAATGCAAGTTTTGTAATACTAATATACACTATTGTCACGAGATCAGCATCAGGAACAATACTGGTAGTTGTTTATACATATAGTCTGTCAGCTGTGGTGCACAGAAAATCAGTGATCTCTTGATTTTTGCAGACATGATGAAAATCTTCGGAGGAAACAGAAGGGTAAACTGCCACCTGTGGTTAAGGTGCCTCCACCACGGCCACCCCTACCTACCCAGCAATTTGGAGTCAGCCTGCAATAGTAAGCCATGAGATTTCTAAAGTATTATGTTTCTGTACCTTGCAGCCTTCTGTGATGCGCAGATTCATCAGACAGAATGCCTGCAAATATTCTTTTTATTATATGCTTAGTTTCTCATTCTCTTTGAAAGCCACAAAACTGCTGCTAGACAATAGGTTTTATGCATTCAGTATAGGTTTCACAGTCCTCGTGACCTGCGTGGTCTTCATGTTTACAATATCTTTGTGGTATTTACTGCTAGCATGACTGCACAACTTTTCTCCCAGTGTACAGAAATTTGCCCATATATGACAGAGTCCTGAGCTAATCTGTTGTTGTTGGATGCTGGCAGTATGAAAGTGTTTTGGAGATATTTTTTGGATAGGAAAACCAGAACAAATTCTCAGGCTCCAAAATGGCTGCATAAAGCTAAAATGGATGCTTTAGCCTTTATATATTTTTGTTTTGTTGCTCACATATTGTTCTGATCAGAATTTTATGAAATGAATAAAATCACTCTCTTCCATAAATGCCCTGACAGCTGTTTACATAGATTACAACACTGTATGTGGTATAAAAAATGATTTACTTAACACAAGGAATGGGATTACAATAGTACTTGCAAGTTTCAATTTTGGTAAAAAATGACAACAAAACACACAAAACCTTCTAGCTTCCTACCCACAGTCATTTCTGTCCTCTTTCTATTGCATCCTTCTCAAAAACAGCTGAAGAATATTGTTCACATTCAGCAAAGGCAGTTTAGTCTGTCTGACACTTGGGCGTTTGTCGAATATCCTCCCACCTCCCACCCCCCCATCTACTTTTCTGGCTCTAATGATTCAGTTGTAAATGAGATACAAAATACAATTTTTCCCTGGTTAAATGTTAAGCATTAAACCTCTCTGGAAAGCCTGAAATTAGTACAATCAATATCTATTGTGTAAGAGCTACTATGACATTAACTTTTATGATACCTCTTTAGAGTTCAACCTAACACTTGGAATATGGCTAACTCAGTTCCCTAATTCAGAGAATCTCTTTTAGGTGGGTTCCATCGGGTCATTAAGACGGGCAATGTTTTATGATGCTGCTGCAATAGTAAAACTAGGACTGTTTGCTGGCATCAGGGCACACTGTCACTTGCCTCCAGCTTAGCCTGGCTGCTCAAGCAGCTCTGTCAAACTTCCTGCAGGCTTATGCAATCAGACAGCGTGTTATATGCCACTCTTACTATAGGCTAGCCATATTTTATTTCTCTGACTATGCCTGAACAGTGTCTTTAATTGGGCTGCACATGTTGACGCTGTGGTGGCCACCCTTCCGAGCTCTATCAGTTTCCAGGTGAGTTACCATCAGCAAGTCATGTCCTTGCTGCATGCCTTAGCTTTCCCTAAGTATAAAATGGTGGATACTTCCTAAAGAGTTTTTCTGTGGAAAATCTGTGGGTGGAGAAGCACTGAGAGAGGTATTACTATCATTTTTGACCCAGAGAGTTCCAGCGCTAGTGATGGAGACGCTGACAGACAGCTGCCCTCCATTTGTGGGTGCAGTTCACAGCACTCATGTGTCCAAAGTGGATGTACATAAGGATATTTGTTCCTTCTGTTTGCCCACCCTTGTCTGAATTTCCTCTTGCAGAAGAGAGGGTGCGGCATCACCAGTAAAATATTACAAATAAAGAAGTTATTATTACATAAATATATATATAAGTGTAATAAATATTACAAATAAAGAAGTCCCCTAGAACTTGTAAATGAGAACTAAAGGCATTAATTTTGACTGTGTTTGCAAAGAAAGGTAAAGCTAGTGGAGGAGAGGGTATGTGATGATATGTGTTGGGAGCTTCTAAAATCTGGACAAAAAACATACCAACTTTCACTTGATGAATGAATTGCGTTTTCTAATTCCCTCTCCCGTTATGATCTCTATAGGCTATAATGACAAAATGGCAGTGACCTCCCACCTGTCTAGCAAAGAGGCAGCTTTGAAGTCATCTTCTGGGTGAAGCTCTTTCCTTTCCTAAAGAGAGCTACAGGGAGAATGATTTTATTTTGTATAGG
Organism: Coracopsis vasa; assembly: GCA_026283785.1. Classification (NCBI taxonomy): domain Eukaryota; kingdom Metazoa; phylum Chordata; class Aves; order Psittaciformes; family Psittacidae; genus Coracopsis; species Coracopsis vasa. The sequence goes on along the minus strand of JANHGB010066153.1, from coordinate 399 downwards.
CTTATGGGAATATGTGTACCGTATATTTCATTACAGTTAGTAAAAATGGTACTGTCAGAAGTACTGCTGAGATAAAGCTGCTGTTGTTAAAGAACTGTTTCTCTGGAGTCTTTTTCTTCAGGTTTAGAAAAGAAATGGTAAGGTCCATAGGCCTGAGGTTTCATCAGATTCAGTACCTATGAAATAATGATTTCTATTCAGTCAGTGAAGCACTGGTGAATGAGATATATCTAAGGCCATCATAGGTGGCCTAACTTTTGCTAAGACGGTTGATAATGGCATCCCGGTCTTCTGGCTGTGGAAAGTGGTAACGCCTTTTGAATGTGCCTCCATAAAAGCAGCAGGCAGTGCTCTCTCTGGTAACATGTCCTCATGTAACCTTTTTCTTAGTTTATATGT
>JANHGB010066148.1:49217-68022 GCA_026283785.1 Coracopsis vasa | reverse complement strand
TTTAGCAATAGTAATATTTTTTTTAAAATGTAGCTTCTCTTGTTAATGTGTGTGAAAATACAACTGCTTCACTCCCCTCCAATTGTGGAGTTGCTGTTTATTCTGTGTCAAGCAAAGCAAGAGAGAGATGCACAGAGAAACAGATATGTCAGTTGTAGTCTGTTGCTTCTTCCCTTAATGCTAAAGTGAGTGTTTACGCTGACAGGCATAGTTCAAGTCAGTTTAGAAGCCTAGAAGGCAGGAGAAACTAGGTTCCCTGTTAACTGAGAGGAGCCGTTACAGTTGTTTGACATAGGAGAAAGACTAAAACTTGAAATCCACCATTCTCCCTCTGTAAGGGGGCCTTTTAGCTCATAAAGCTGGTTTTGCAACATGGATCATACTTCAGTTAGGAAGAACAGTAGCAGAAATTTCAGTACTGTGCTGAGTAGTGTCTAGACAAATACTACTGTTGCTTTGCTGTGCCCTGGACTGTATAGATTTCTGATTTTATTAATTCAAGTCTAAACTGTGCTGAATTTAAAAGTTTATCACATGCTGGGTTACATAGGTTTTTCAATCTGCCTTCCTGCAGAGCAACGAAAATGTTTAGGAATGTGTTTCAATTTTTGAGCAGGCTATGGATTACTGGGAATTGCTGTAACAATTCAAGCAGGAGCACAGCACTGGATGGGAGGCTTAGGAATGAAAAAAGAACTTGTGTGGTGTTTGAAGCTTTGTCTGCTGAAAGAAAATGATTTAATGGGCTAATGAGGAAGCTAAAAAATACAAAGATAAACTGCATTTGTGTTTCATAGGTGTGGAAAAACACTAATACAGAATTTTTTTTATAATGGTCTAATCTTCTGGAAATTCATGTTGTTTTAGTGACTTCCTGTAATCCTCCTCTGGACTGTATCGCAGAGCTCCAGCTCAAACTGAGAGAAACTAACAATTTTTCTGCAATGGTTGCCAACATCAGAAAAGCTTTCGTTGCTTTATCTTGTAAACAGTCTACATAAAGCAAGCGTATACCTCTCTAGATGTACAGCACTCTTTTTTCTTCCTCTATTGTGAAAGTATGTAATTACTTGTGTTTAATTTCTCAATAAAAAAATGAAAATGGTATTTTAGTCCACTATTATGGAGAGACATTTTGGATCATTATTCAAATAACAGTATAGTTATTTGCTTAACTGAATGGCTCCAGTCATGTGTGTTTTGATCCAGTGGCAAATAACTTAATGATGTAATGACCTCTTTTTAGCTAACCCAGGAAGACATTAAAAAGTATTTTCTGTAATATGTGCATAAAAGCGTCTTTCAGGTTTGTGTGTGGCTGGAATAGGCCTGAAACCTACCAAAATGATGCAGTGGAGCTCAGCCATTAGTGCAGTTACCTGTGTCACAGGTGACTAACTTAAATTTTACCATCTTGTACTCTTCAGTGTTAAGGCTCATTTTCATGTATGTAAATCACGGGGTTTTTTTTGTCTGTCAAACTATATATATTTCTGTCTATTCTTGTCTGGGTGCCTGTTTGTTTTAGTAACAAAACCATTTGATGTACATGCTATTCTTGAGTAAAGCTTTCAATAGGAGAAGGTAGAAACTTTGTATTGATTCGATCAGGAAATCCTAGATACCCGAAATAGAATCCTGCTTTGCCCTAAGGTTCCTGGCTCCCAAAACACCTAGCTGGGCAGAAGAGCTAACCTGAAACTTCATATGCAGTAACAAAGTAACACTCATAAGATTACCAGCCTTAGCATGTTTTAGAATAGACTACTCATTTTGCTTTACTACATAAAGCATGTTGCAGTGACTGTCATCGCAAATCTTAAGGCAAAACCTGAAGTATGAAATATAGTAGTTACAAATAGATCCATGTATCTTGCAGCTTACCAAGAAGAATATTATTGCCACAGTACTCGGTTTTGATTAGAACTATTTTTTTTTCTATTTTCTTTGTATAGCCTTTTCCACAAAATATTTAAATGGATAACTGCAACATGAAAGAAAACTCTTAAATTGATAATATAACAGTTCAAATAAAATCTTACTAAGTTCAGTACTAAAAATTGTAGTGAAGTAGAAGACCGCTTAAATTGAAAACTAATTATGTAAAGAGTTAAAATACTCAATACATAGAAGACCCTGTGAAAAAGTATTTAAATTCTAATATTTTTCTAATTAAAATAACCCTTAAAATATTGAAACACACCCTGAGTAACAAATACAAATTCTCAGGCTTACTGCCATTTTGGTTTCTTGTTCATCCCAGGCATGAATCTTGGTTTATTGATTCTAACAAAATTACTGTGCCAAGACTGCTATGTACAGAACATAAAATATCTGACAACCACTGCATTGGAATTTACATTCGTAGGAAGTATTTGCTAGAAACGACAGTGTGCCTGGTTGCAACTATTCTGTGCATATGCCAAAGGCAAGAAATAGTTTGAAATGTTTATTGTGCATAGCTTAAACCTTTACAACTTCTTTTAGAATTTGAATAATAAACCTGCTTATATTTGCTTATAGATGCAGCTCTTACTTCCTCTAAAACAGAGCCAGGGATTCCAAAAAGCAGGTAACAGCTAAGAAAGTGTACATAGTAGTTGTCTTTTTGTCTTTGCTTATTATAAAATATGAAGTAAAACTGGCTTGTGACATCCTTAGCAGCATCTATGCTATGTGAAGATCTGTCTTTAAAACCTTTGTGCCCTTATTGAATGCACTTAGTGCTCATAGAATTTCACACACCTAGATTTGTGGCAATTTGGAGTTTTCTATTTGTTGTGAAACTGCATGATACACTGATATCCAATAACAACAGACAGCTAGGATAATACTATACTGACCTGACAGATAGATACAGTTATTGGGACCCCAGAGTACTGATTAGCAAACAAATACCAACTGCAATGCCCCAAACAGCATACGGGAAAGCTCTTGCACAAAAAAGGAATATGCAGCTTAGGAACCGTAACACATCATCAACCAGCCGCCTCCAATTGGTGCTAGTGCTCTATCAGCAGGATCAAGTTTATCTTAAGGCAGTCATAGATTTTAGTGAAGGCCAGTAAAGGCTTTTCTTTTTTCATAAATCGGTTTGCTCATTGAACATTGCTTTCCCTTTCAAACTGCTGACCTGTACTTAGGTCAAGCCTGAAATGTGTGGGCCATCAAGTAATACTGCCCATACAGAAAACTGCTGTACTGACTGGTGCTCAGCACCTCAGCAAATTTGTCTTGAAACATAATGTAAAAAATTTTTTTAAAAAAGTTTGAATTTATTAGATACCAGAAATACACTCTGAAATAACATTAATAATGTATGTATTAAGTGAATTTAATCACAATTGCTGTTTGTATGCAAGCTAGAGTCCTTCTGGCTAACCAAACAGTTATTACATACCTACTCAACCAAGAGTAGAGGTGGCTAAGCTGAGCTTGTTACATTTTTCATAAACCCTTTTGGATGTTGCTAGATGTATTTTGAAAAGCAAACAAACAAGCATTGGCTACACTGGTGAAAATTAAGAAAGACATGGAACTTATGCTGTGCTTCTGTCATATTCCAATTGTGCTATGTTACCGTCTTCTCAAATGCTTCAATAAACTATGAATTCATTCAGTACCTTGAAATTGTCTAAATTAGTCCTGTCATTGCAACACTCAAACCACTGTGAGCTCATTTGTGAGTGATTTATAATTTTTTAAAAGCCCTGCTGAACCCAATATAACAAACATATGCACACATAAATCACTTGGTCCCACAAGCAGACTACAGTATATTTTTAAACAATATGAATAAACTATACTAAATAATTATGGTAATACTCTTACCTTTTTGAAAGTAATAGTTGCAATCCAATTACAGCAGTTTTTACTGCTAAAACAGGATTGTATGCTTGACAGACTGGGGGTAATGACTCACTGCCAGACAGTGAGAGTCTGTCTCTTTGTCCTTCTTACTATCCTGCATCACTAACAATTACACACAAAGAACCCTTTGAATCTTGAGTTTATAAACAAGTTGTTTCAGCAGAGGCAATAAAGCCTAAGTTGCTACAGATCTGTGGTTTTGTCCTTCGGCGGTTCCATTCTCTTCACTGCAATATCGCAGCTGTTATTTACAGTCTCCCTCATGGATGAGAGCCAGTGCCACTTCTGAGTTATGCTAGCTTAGTCTCTGCTTGGCTGCTGCTAAAGCCTACCCTTCTTCCAGTATGGAGCATTGATTTGTGCTTCTCCCTTTTACCTGGATGATGATTTTTAGTAGACTGTAAGAACAGTGATAGCTCCAACACAATCTCTTTTTCAAATTTGGGCTAACTGAGCAATAGGTTCAGAAGTTGTGACTGACAGACTATGCTAAAAATAGTATTTAATCACAGAATGGTTTGGATTGGAAGAGACCTTAAAGATTAACTAGTTGCAACCATGCAAGTGTGTAGTAGGTTTTTGTATGACCTTATGTATACGTTAAGGTGGCTATGCACTGAAATGATGAACTGAAAGAAGATACAATTAGTGTTAATTTGATTTCCTTCCTCTTCAGTTACAGCATGTTGAACAATACTAATTGATATTGACATACCTCGTTTGTGACTGTTAAATGGACAATTCTCTACATGGAAACATGTTTTTTGACTTACTTGCCTCAATGGATTCTTTTGCACTGGCTACTGGATCATGGGCTCAGTTCTTCACACCCCAGTATCTTCTGCACCACAGCTCCAGCTGGACTAACTGGCTTGACAGAGAAATAGTATTGTTGAATGAAAACCAGGTATACATCATTATTGTTTTGAGTTAAAAGCATGCTACACCTATGTTACACTGATGGCATTTCAGGCATTTAAGAGCAGACTGTATGCGTTAACTTTTTGGCTAAGTGGGTAGAAGTGATAACAGTGGTGACCTCATGGGTGGTATATTGTCCAAGTTAAAGCACAATGCTTTCATGTACATGTTTACCTCATAGATTAAAAATAAAACATGCAAGTAACTAATACTTAACTTTCCAAATGAAGCTAATAAGATAAACTTGTCTAACTCCATGCCTGACACAGCCCCATTAATGGAAAAATAATGCATCAAATTGGTAATTATATTCTTTTAACATTAGTCTTCAGTATCCACATGACTTACTAGCCTGCATTTTCCTTTACTCAGTGCAAAGGCAGACAAATCATCTGATTGATAAAATCATGTTTCTGAAGGAAACAGGGAAAACCTCTTCTGATATGCAATCCTCAATGCTGCCAACTGTAAGTCTGCAGCAATTACCTGTCATTTTAGGCTCCAGCCTAAGAATTACCCATAATTCTGAAAAGTCTGCTTGGGACTGTATTACAGTAGGGATCACTTTTACTAAGTAAGTGCTCAGCTAACGGCATCGCAGTGAATCAAAATACCAAATTTACAGCCAATGCAATTTATCATGCAATTTACATGAGAAAGCTGGTTTGCTTTCCTCAGCTGCTCCTGCTGAAGTTTCCCTCAACTATCATCTCTCAACTGTATTGTTTGGTGCAGAATAAGCATTAAAATTTTGCATCCAATCTTGCTTTTGATCATGCGTTAATCCTATCCTGGTGGCAGCTGATGTCATTGCTAGCAATACATTTTTCCTCTCTTGAAGCATGTAGTTTGCATTTTATAGTAGCTACCTGTCAAATCTTACAGATGAGTTCTTATATAAGAATTCTCCCATGCAAAATAGCTTTGTCTGTGCTGGATACTTGGACTAGTTGCTAGAGCAACGCAGACCATCATAGCTTAACTATGAGAAATATCAATGATTCACATGTTCTTTGTTTGGTGGAAGCTGCTTCTAGTCTGGACAGCAGTCCTGGCTCCTTTTTCCATCCACCCGGTCCAGGGGGTACCACAACTTGGGTCATCACTTCCTCAACATTGCTTGAAGGACCAAATGTTGGACCTTTAAGCAATTTAGACTACTAATGTGCAAATCCTTTTCTGGAGCTAGCATATGGATTAGGTTGTCCCATAAAATAACAGCTCTGGGCACTCATCTCACACATTGTTCAGTGAGAAACTGCATATAAAAATGAGATAGATACACTAACATCTACTATGGCTGAATTAAGTTTAAATTAAAATTAGATGAGAGACTACAGAAATATAACTGTAAACTGGCAAGCTTTTTTGGTAAAAAGCAGCTCTTTCAAGGATACTTTACGAGAGCAATAGTAATTAAAATGACTATTACTGGGAGTTAAAAGGGGAGGTTATCTTTAAAAGAAGCTCAGCTACAGGACAGAAAGTTGCTAGTTAGGTTAATGCAGGAGGGAGCTGATGCTATTTATTTACAGAAGGTTCACATTCCATCTTTGAATTTCAGAATGATTTTTTCATGTGGGGAGATTGCATAAAGTTGCCTAAATATAGCAAAAAATGCCATTGCCATGCAGTTGTACAGGATCCTTGCTCAGTCCCATTTTGGAAAGTGTGAAAAATAACCTCTGTAGTATTTTCTACACTTCGATTGGAGGTACAGTGCTGGTTTTCAGACGTTTAGGAAAGTGTATTAATTTGGGAATATAAATACATGTTGCCAGCAAGCATCATTAAAAAGTACATTATTTTTTCATCTAATTAGTGAACTATAGCACTAACAAGTTGATCATGCTGCTTTTGCAGGTGAAAGTACAGGAATCAACTATGTTGCAATATCTAACTTTATACTGCACTTTCAAGTGACTAAAAGCTGATGGTGCTGTGTCATATCTAAACAACTGTGTTTGAAAGTCAGAACCTTACAGACACCTCAGTGTTGCACACAACTCTGCATTCAAGCAATCCCTCTACAAGAATCATCAGCAGCTTTGCAGACTCAGGGCTGAAGATTGGTAAAAAACACTTTCCTCAAGTGTATTTTATCCTATAGTGATAGAGCTGCTTTCTAAGGTACTAGCTGGAAAGTGTGAGCCTTATCCTTGCTCTCTGCAAGAGAGAGCCTCCTGTAGGCACTGTTGTCTTCTACTGGCAAAGCTCTGCAGAGATGAGCCTGGCATGGCACACACTGTAAGTACACCATTATCCTACCTAGTTAATGAATAGTTACCATTTTATCAATTTGCTTTTCACAGATATGTTTTGGATTATTGGAATTCACTTTTCACAGAACTGTAATCTCTGGATTTTATAGTCTAGGAGGGAGGGCAGCAACTCGTAAGAAGTCTAGATATGGCATGTTTGCCCAGTGTGCATTCCAGCTTCACACCTATTCCACATACCAAAAGTATGTGGAATACCAAAGTACATTCAGCATCACCCATACTTTCTGTGTTCACATTCTAAAATTCCCCAGCATGAGAACTCTGTGGAAAACAGTCTACGACAACCATATGACAACCACCCTGCTCTGTTCTATACCTGAGCACAAATTGGCATCCTGCTCTGTGAAATCCACTGAAGAAGGTAAGCCCAATGACAAAGGTAGGCAGTGTAAAATCTGTCAAGGGACAGGACTAGCATTCTGCAGAACAGGGCACAAAGATGACCAAAAATCCCAGCAGAAATTAGGGAAACAGCAACCCTCCACCCCCAGCAGCAGAGCCAGGACTAACAGTATGGAATGAGAATCCCTCCTACACAATCCCAGACTATGTTCATCACAGCATGAGGAGCTATCGTGCCATGTGGCAATTTGCCCATCTGGCACAGTTAAAACATTTGGATTCCTTCACTCACCTTCTGTACCACAGTAGACTGTGCCATCACCTTTTAGCTCTTCTAAAGCAGCACAGGCCACCTGTCGTCATCTTCTGAGAACCACTGTGTTTCTTGTACAGAGGAACCTTAAAAGGCTTAAAGGCAGTACATCAAAAAATTCTTGCTCTTTTTCACATTATCCCAAGCCATTTTCTGTACACAGTGTCTCTCTCTGTGGTACGTAAGTTGAGGGGTATATGCAGAATAGGAAGCAAAAGACATTAGACATACAACTGGTCAAATTTCCACATCATTAAATCTCATCATAAATCTCTTCAATACAGAATTTAAATGCCATATTAAATGCACTACAAGCTTCTCTATATATATTATCATTGAGACATATTAATAACTACAGTAATTTGATTTTTAAACACAATGCAAATACCCAGGTTTACTTCTCTTCAGAACAAAACTTCATCTGATGAGTGGAAATTCTTACATTAACAGTATTTGCTTTATGAGAACTGTTGCATCAATTTTCTGCTGAAGCTGTAGGAATGTTTTAATGCATCTCATTTCTAAGTGCTTCCTCCATCCTCTTTGAATGCTGCATCAAAGCTCGACTGACAATCGTATTTTGTAGGCTTTAATTTGGCAAGTGTATGACAGCAATTCCAGCTCAGTGCATTGCTACACATGGATAGCTCTTTGTTTAAAAAAATATAAAGCAAAACCTGTATTCCTTTTCATAGTAAGGAAAAAACATAGAATCCTATCATAATTAAGCAAGCAGATCTGGTCTACTCTAATAGAAGTGGTCTGAAAGATGCAGCTCTCTTGGCAAAATCAAGAGCTGCAGCTTTTCCTTAGGAGAACCACTACATAAGAGTGGCCCTCTTCTCTTGCTTCCCAAAGTGGTTAATAGGTGCTGCTTTGCAGATGGACAGTTTAGCCAGAAACATCTAAATGTACATTTACTTTTAAGAAACTCTGACCACTCTGTAACACCTACTGTTAGTTTTATATAAGAAATAACACAAAATACTGCAGTGACTAACTCAGACATACTTGGATGTGCTCCAAAAGTGCTGGAGTCTGCAATGTGGATAACAATCTTTGAGCTAAAGCAAAGGAAAACATTGTTTGAATTTCACAGAAATAAGAAAACTGACACTACATTCCTAATACTTATGTTTATTATGAAAGTGTCTCCAAATTAAAATAGCCCACAATACTGATTGGTTCCAGAAATTTCATGAGGAATCATTATTTTCCATATTAAAAAAAACCCAAACCAAACCAAACTGAGTTAAACACAAAATAACTCCCAAACGTTTTACACAACAGCTATACATGAAAGGACTTCTAGTTAGCACATCACTGTGTCTGGGACAGTTGAATTCCTATTCACTGCATTTCTGAAAGAGTTGCTCAAGCACAGGATTGTCATGAAAACACAGGTGAAATAGTGTCATCTGCCTCACCCTGACTTGCAACAGGCAGTCAACATGCAGTATGGTATGAGAGCTCATGTATAAAAGTTAAACCCCGGGACTGCAAGAAGCTGAAGCTCAACAGAAGCCAGAAAATGTGTTTCATTTCACAGATCATTTTAGGTCATGTAAGACAATAATTTTTATCTTTTGTCTGACGTGTAATCATTGACACAGCTCCAAAACATAATTTCATAGTTTTTCCTCCATTTTTTTTTTCTGAAAGCAATTTCAAAGACTGAGAGTTCTGAACAGACACAAACTCTGTGTTTTCATTGCAACTACAATCAGAAATCTTTACAATTTGAAGGTCATACACCTACACCTCTTTTCCAAACTTCCATAAGTGCTTTTTAAAAAGAAAAGAAAAAATGAATAAGGTTGTCTTACTGAAGTTCCCATTAGGTCCCTGCTCCAAATCAAAACCAGTCAAACCAAGTAATATAAACTGGTTTTGATCTATGGTTTAAAGGCAACTGTAGTTTGCAGAACAGTGTACTTAGGCCTAATAGGGTCTACATTACAAGAAGGGTAAAAAGTATTTGATAGCTCCTCTCGCACAAATGTCACAACAAGTAGACAACAAGAGACATACAAAAAAGAATTGTAGCAAAGAGATTAAAAAATACCAAAGCATCAACTGTAGAAAACAGTGGCAGCCCGTATTTGTCTGAAAATACAGAAGGCTGCAGTAATGAGAAGATAAATGAAACAGGCATTAGGCTTCCTACTAGAATACCCTGTATAAAACACACATGGTGTCTAAATCAACCAGTGATGATCATCATTGACATTTACTGCAGGGTAACAGCTTTCGCCCTTGTGTCCTGTTCAGAACCAGAAAATGATTTTCATCTGAAACAGATTTAAGACAAGAATCACTTCACAGTAAGCAAAGCTTTAGTGCACCTACTTGGACTTCAGAAAAAGGATTTGGCATTGACGGTTGCACAGACTGGTCACAGGCTGAGACAGAAGCATGTGAAGCTGTTACACCTGTTCCAATTCTGCTGGAATAATTAAATAACACACAGAAAAAACTACAAAACGGCAACAAGGAAAGAGCACAGGACACTTTGGTATTTTAGAACTAGCACTACTTAACATTGATCAAGATCCAAAAGACTCCAATGTCCACCCTTGTTGTTTGATCACATATTCCTACCATTTTCTGCAATGTTTGTTTGTAGCTTTTTACGAAAAACAAAACAAAACAACAACAACAAAAAACCCAAAACAAACCTCCAAAAAACCTTACTTTTTTTTTTTTTTTTTTTTTTTGGGGGGGTGGGGGGATACAAACTATTCCAATATGGGAAATGCTAAACAAAGGGAGACTTGAATCTTACTTTACTCTATTCTGAGCTGGGTAGGGAGAGTTGACAAATTCTTATTATTTACTAATAAACTCTACATATCATGTCTTACTTTTTCTACTTCAACATCTCAACCACTGTGTCATGTACTGTACTATAAAAAGGGAGCACAGAAGTTGAAGACAAATAGGTTATAGAATAAACCCCCTCATTTCTAAAATGACTAAAATGACAATTCTACAAAAGGTACAAATACACAGAACCTTTTAAGGTCTTGCATTTACCATGACACATCACAGTAATTTCAATCAAGTGCCTGGAATATATGTGATTATCCTCTAAATACTTGATGGCCCCCAAAAGCACCTTGCAAAACTCTTCGGCAAAGAAGCAAATTCAACTGAAAAAAGAAATAGTTGCATGACATTCTCTCTGCAGAGTGGAAGATGGTACCGAAGTTTTGACATCTATTGGTTAAAACAATGAATCTAAACACACTGTCACTTACAATCACTAAAACACTTGGTCCTTCCCACTGGAAAAAAAAAGTGTGATTTTTAATATTCATAAAAACCCCTGCAGCTTGAAAGTTTAGTGAAGTTCTTGGTGCTTCCTTACTCTCATCCCATTTCCCCAAATGTGTTTGAATCTCCCATCCCACCTATTTTCCAGACATACCTGTATTAAGTTTATTCTAGGCTGCTAAGAATGGACTCTGAAAAGCCAGATAAGGCCCTGGGAATCAGCTGAACCGTGGCAACTGTATAGATGCTTTAGTGCATCATAAATGCAACTGAATTTAAACCTCAAAGAAAGAGTTTCAATCCAAGTTCCACTATGTAGCAGCAAGGACACATTAAAAGCATATGTAGCCAGCGATGGTAAATCATCTCAAGGGTTGTAGCCTTGACTGCACATCTGAATCAACACTATAGAGCACAGCTGAGAAGGACCAAGAGGGACCAAAGGTCTCCTGCCTTTTGCACACAGATTGTAATTGGGAACTGCTCTCTGCCCTGGTATAAACATGGTAGTACTATGTATTGTATGTTGTCTATGTTGATACTTCAGAACAATATTCTATCCTCATGTAGGACAAAATATTTACCAGAATGCCATTTTTGTAACCAGCTTTGCAGAAGGGAAATGGTCCAGTGGAAGTAGTAATCAACACCATGAAAGAGGTGCGTTTAAACTGCTGTTCTCAATTACCCTCTTAGCAGGTCATATTTCAGAAATTATAATGTTCATCCAATAATATCCCAGGATGGTTTTGGTTTAAAATCTTGGTATCAGAGAAAGAAATCAGAGGCCCAGGAGACAGATGAGAAAAAAATAGAGGCAGAGAAACTTTTGGCGGAGAAGATTTGAGTAAGACCCCCTTGCTCAATCAGATATATAAGCTATGCAACTGTTGAATTTCAAATTTACCTGGCTTTTTCAAAAGATGCTCTGTAGGAAGTAAAACTGACAGCTCTTCTTCCATGATTTACAATTTCTCAGGTTTTTTATCTTTATCTCCACCTAAGTGGAGGTACATTTTTCATTCATGCCATTCTGCCCTTACTTTTAGCACATTTTTTGCTAACACACAAGGTCCCTATGGATAATAGAGGTTTCAGTAATTTTCAAGAGTGACAAATCTCAGTTTTTGAAAAGAAAGAAGTGGCAACACAACTTTCTTCAATAGAGTTGTATAAAATAGAGCCTTCAAACATGTTTTATGGCATCAGAAACCATCTGCATTTTGCTATTTGCATAGGTGGAAGGAATCAGAAAGATTTCCTGCCTTAAGAGTTCCAGCTGAACACAGCACTCCAATCCCTTTGTATATAGAAGACACATTATTACACATTAACGTTACATATATTTCCTTCCTTTTTTTTTTTTTTTAATTTTTTTTTTAAATATATATACAAGTCTTTGGTCTGTAAGCACATTGGTTCTGTGTGCACATACACAATACTGTTGAACAGCAGGTTGCATAGAGTCTGTTACCCAAGAACCTCACCTACTTTTGGCACTGCTGTCACAAATCCCAGGAAAGTGTCCTGCAAGATTTGCATGATCCTTCGCATCCTACATCAAACTTTGATCTAGAGACTGGAAGAAGTGTGTACATAATGTTTAAAAAGATGTTTATTTTGGGTGTTAGTTTGTCTTCTTTGGGACACAGTTTGTAGATCTTGGATGAAAAAGGAGTGCAAAATTATTTTACAGACACCCTTATTTTATTTGTCAATGTGATGAAATTCTGCTGAGTGTTCAAAGTTTGCTGTGATTTATGTTAAGTGAATTTTGCTCAAATTTTCATGCATTTAGAATAAACTACTTCTAGTAATGTATGTCATTCTGCCTTCTCTCTTGTTACCCTACCAAGAAAGCGATATAATTATAAGAACGATACCTAGACTGAACTGTGTCCAAGGAAGAAATGAACTTGCCATCTGCTGGTTTTTCCATTACACCCCTGCTCTCATCCATCTGAACATGCAAGAACAGTTATAGGAGTGAGGTCTGGATTCACAATGGTGCACTTGAACAAACAACTTTCAACATGGAATCTCTGCAAAAAGACACTAATATCTGCAGAGGTCAAAAAATGTAAGGGAAAAATAAAAAGAAAAAAAAGAAGAAAGTGAGAATGAGTTTATAGTAACTGTTGACATCAATGCTTTTGGGTATTTGCACAACAAATCAAGTCTACTTCTAATGCAATTAACCATCAAATTGAATTTTAAATTATGCTAAAATAATATCCTACAATTACCACAGTTTTTTTTCCCCAAATTGCTAATTGACCACATTACCTACTATTTAATATATCAATCCAGTGTTTAAAAACTTCATGTTGGAGGAACGGCCACTGTGATTTGATAGGCAATTTCAATACCAGCACTTTTAAACACAAAGATAGCAAAAATATCTGAAGCAGATCTAGAATATATAAAGCTATGTTCTATCTTACTGTAAGTAACAAATCAAGCAACTATTACTTATAGCAAACTTGGCAAAAGCAACAGGGATGGACAGAAGAGATCTGAGCATAATGCTCTTCACTACTGAGAATCCCAAGAGATAAAGTTTGAGAATGGATATTCCCTTTTGTCCAGAAGTTCCCAAAAGAATACAAAATAAATAATATTTCAAAGACAGTACAAGTGAAAATACTGCTCCCATTGTGTCAGTTACATACACATACAGCATGCCTACGTATACAGAATGGCGTGTTGTCTTCATTCACAAACAGGAAATATGGCAGTGCGCTATCAGAATGCTTTGATACTCCTAATTTTTTCTGATGCTGAGATATATGAAGAAACTGCATTCACAACTTATAATTTACTTCCAGTAGCAAACAGTTCTTTCTGTTCGTGTCTCATGATTGAACTCAAGGATTAGTGCTCCTCTGAGCAAGTGCCACCAGTGAGATACCCGTTTGTCCCATTGGCACCGCTGGTCCCATTAGTGGAGATGATAGTGCTGTTTGGGGTCTTTGAACGAGGTACTGTTTCTTCCTCATCTGAGCTTGACTCAATGTCACTTCGGTCATCCTTTGCTACCTGTAGAATTTGACAAAGAAGCAAGTAGTAGGTCATTGTAAGGAAAAAACTGAGCTTTCTTGTTCAAGACAATCTGGGAATTCAAACATTTTTCAATTCGAGCTTTGAAGGCAATCTCAACTTTGACGCACTTCTCTGCCTTTGCCTGCCTGGACTCAACACAGATGCCTGCACACACATATGCCATATGCAAAGGCAGAGTGAGAACTTTGCACTGGTGCACTGAAGGTAGTATGTCCAAGTGAGGACACAGTGCTCAAGGCAAAGGGTTGTGCACAAGCTGAAGTAACCAACAATCCAAGCTCCCAAGTTCAATCTAGCCCTAGTCTCTCTGCCCTTCTATTACAACTTTATTTCTTTTCTTCCTTTAGGGTGCTTCTTTTTGACCTGGTAATAAGAAATATTAAACTCAACTTCCTTCCTGTCACCTCCCAACTCATTCTCTAGAGGCTACATGGCTTCAGGGAACAGTGCTATAGGTGGCAGTAGGAGACGGGAGTACTGGTTGAAACATCACTCACCACACCAGGTAACTGCAGTGTCCAACTTCAGGCAAGTGGTAAGAAGGGGGCTTGGAAACCATGGACATAGTCCACTTCAGTCCCTATCACAGGAACCACAAACATACTTGAGCAGTGTAACTGGCTGCCCCATCATGTGACTGGAAAACTGTTTCAGAAACAGACTGACCTTAATTGCTAGGGATTTCCTGCTACTTTCCAGCTGAATTCTTTCCTGCCAGTTTATACCCATTTACTAGGTGAATGCTGTTCCTTATGTTGAGTCCACTCTCCAACTTCGTCGAGCTCTTTGAAGGTCATAGAGGAAGTTCACTCAGTTTGAAAGATGAGTCCCTTTTGAATCCCTGAGGTGACTTTCCTTCACCCCATTCAGTCAGATGCACCCAAAACAAGCAAAAACATGAGGGAGCCAACAACAGTCAAGTTAAGGAGAGCTAAAGGGGCAACAGAAAATAAAATCCTGCAAAGAAAAGGCCCTGCCCCCTGCCTGCCCTGTTTTTAATGTGATGTTTTCCCCAGGGAGGTAACAGTGGCACTGCCAACCTATAGGATTATAGGATAACTCAGGTCAGAAGAGATCTCAGAAAGTCTGTGCCCAGCATCCTGCTAAAAGTAGGGTCAGCTGTGGAGTCAGGCACCATTACCCAGATCTTCACCCAGCCTGATCTGGAAAAACCTGTCAAGAATGCATCAGACAAAGTAAAAAAACCCCAACATCAATGGAAAGAGGCCTAAAGTCTAAGCTACATGCAGCATTAAAGATGAAGCTTTCCATGCCTGCTTCTACCCGTTTGTATAGCTGAGCTTCTAATTCGTTCAGAATTTGTTCACATCCATGCTGTGCCGGTTGCCGCATTGGGCAATTACAACTGATTTTAGCAAATGGACATAAAAGGTGCAAAACACGCAGCAAGTCTTTTTCCCAAAGAAATCAAAACTCTTAAAGAACAGGGCTACTGCACGTAATTTTTTCTTACAGTAATCCTCCTCCACTCCTGAAAGCCCTCATGACAATTCTGCTCTCCAGCTCTCACATCAGAAACAGACATTTGCTTTGGGGTTCCCAATGTATCCCTGCAATATTGTAACACCTGAGTGACACTGTTCTGCTTGGGAACAGAGGAAAAAGAAACACGCAGTTCCGTATCTCTCCTAACAAGTAGTTTTTAATGTCAATGCCTAGCAAGTCTGCAATTCTGACAACGTGAAACTAGATTTCAGCTGGAGATCAGAAATTTGATTCCATACTTACACAGCTTCAATTAACAGATTACTTCAGTCTCTTTCATATAAAAGGACTTCAATATTAAAACTGTTGGGGATACATAAATGCACTGAGAATTATACTTTTATCAGACAGAAGAGGATGGGTTGAGTATAGGGTACTGAGTGTCTGTGATCAACATGAGAGCAAACCAGATGACTGAAAAATTCTGTGTCATCTTAAATTCTCTTAATATATCAGATTCACTGCCAATTCTTCTGCTAAGGTTCTGCCCTAAAGCCAAACAATCCGAAGAAGATTCTATGCTGCAGTCACTTCTTTTTAAATATGTGATCCGCTGTCCGTACTTTTAAAATGCACCAGGGTCTTTGGACCTAAAACCTGGTACGAATGCAACACATCTTGCGGTACCTGGTTCTGTTTGTTTATCCTCAAAAGAACCCGACGGACTAATTTCTACAGGAGTCTAGAAAATACATATCTAGGTTTATAAAACTTCTAAGCGTAACAGTGAGTAAGAAAAAGATGATCAGGATTAGTTAACAATTTAATGATAATTGCTTTATCAGCTGAGCTGTTCCAGAGGTGGATACTAATAATAAAAAAATAAAACAATAACTTAGAATGAAGATCTACTGTAAATTATTTGTAACGTGTTGCGAAAACACTGCTTATTTTACTGCAGGAATGAAAAGAACGGGGTTGCAAGTGAGGAAGTAAGTTAAGATCTGAAGGAAGAATCTTCAGTGTATATGTCATACATCTGCATCTTTAACCTGGTCACTGTCCTACTCTGAGTGTCTCACTGCTTTTGTACAACCTAAATTTTCTCCTCTGCAATTGTTTGAACTACAAAGCAGAGGACTTATGCTCCGAAGTATGCTTCCCGCATGGTGACAGAGCAGCTGCTGCTGATATAGATGTGTAAAAAGATATGTAACATAATAGCACCCAAATGCTACAGATAAAATGGGTTTGAATGGTATTGGGCAACACATATGCAAAAAGTAAAAATGGACTTCGAAGACATCCTTCATTTAAATATTTAAGCACAAAAAAATGGATAAAAGTACCAAGCAGAAACTACAAATTAAAAACAAAAAAAGCAACAAACCACAAACACCAGTATTGAGGAGAATAAATTTTTAGCATAGTAAATTTAAAGAAACTTACATGCAAGGGGTTCCACTTCCCAGCCTTCCAGCACAGCACAAGGGAAAGGATAAACAAGCAGAGTAAGAGAGAGCATGAAGCACCCTTTGAAGTCACTGGTGTAATTCAGACAGGACAGCTGAGGCTAATAATCACTAAAAGCAGAGGAGACTGAAGTATGACTTCCAGGCAAAATACAGTTCATGAATGCACTGTCTTCCATACAGAGCGAGTGGCAGACTCTGGGCTCCGTCCAAGGCAAGGCTGAGCTCTCCAGTACATTCATAGAAAGCAGTTTTCTGCAGAACAATCCCATTCACTTCAGGGGTGGTCACACGTCTAAAACATCTACTCATGCGCTCTACTCTTTAAGGACAAAATGCCCTACACTTCACTTGATCTATAAGCATTAGTGCTACCATTTAAATGTGAGCGTCATATCTGCATGGCAAGTGTAGTGCTGCTAGCATTTCTGTGAATTATATCTTCCTGACAAATGTAACAATGGCAGCAAGACACTAAATTTTATCCCAAATAGTCTTGCTGTAGGAATCTTAGAAAAAAACACATGTAGCCCTTTGTAGAACCTCATTAACACCAAAACCCCAAAGAGGCTGTGATTTGTAACTTTGCCACTAGTAAAGACAGCAGATTTTCAACTTGTATTAGAATTACTATCACTACCAGCTGGAAAACAAACACTTTGCTAACAACTACTATAAAGAATAAAACCAGAACTGACAGCCCCAAGAAAGCAGTTTGCTTGGGTTTGTTTTTCGTTTTTTTCTTTTTTTAATCCGATTTCCCTAATGTAGTTTGGTTCAGTGTGGAAGCACATAAAATACAATCACTATAAGGAGTATAACCTTGCTAGAAGAAGTGGAATAAAGTTACCATGAAAGGAAAGAAGAGTTCACATAAAACAACATGTGTCTTCAGCAATGTGTTATGGATTAGAAAGAAAAAGTAATTAGTATTGAAAACGTTAAAATCCTAAACGTGAAATAGAACCATGCTGTCTTACCTTGCCCTTTGATATAGCTTTGTAGGCTGCCTTTATGATTAGGTAAGACCAAAAACAGTGCAGAATTTGAAGAATCACAAGCAGCACGTTGAAGACCCACAAGGCAGGAAAATTGCCCAGAGCTTCATAGAGTTCAAACAACGTTGTGTTTAATATCCTAGAACAGAAAAGGACAGAAAAATAGTAACACTTTCCTTAAGCCAACAATCTAAAAGAACCTCTTTCAAAATTAAGATAAGTACTTGATTAGATGGGATCCACACAGACAGTTTGTTCTCAGAGTGACTTGGACTGAATCCCATGGGTGTCTCCAGAGAGAAACAATATAAAAATGCTGCTTTCAGTGTTTAACTCAATTTTGCAAACCTCAGAATGATCGCATCTGAATCCCTCTCTCTCAAACCCAACCTCAAAGCTGATGGGTTTGTTTCAGTGTACATAGGTATGGATGTCTTTGCCCTCTTGGTATCAGCAATTTGAGTGATGTGCTGTGTGGAACTGAAAACAGCCTGAGATTATTGTTCAACTGAAGTGAATCTTCAGTGGCATGCGAAACAATGGCACATGTGTGTCAGGATTTAGCCTCCTGTGGGATTTTCTAAGAATGGGGGACTTTGGCTGAGTATCCCAACATAAACACTTATATAGTGAAAACCTCAGCACCAACAGGAATACAAAGTCAAAACAATCAACCAGTAGAGGTGCTGAGCCCTGGGTACATGCACTAACCACTGAAGTATTGGATAACTCTGGTGATCATTTCTCCTGGGTTCAGCAGTAGCAGTCATTTTTTCTCCTTCTTAGTAGCTGGTGCAGTGCTGTGTTTTTGACTTTCAGCCT
>JANHGB010066148.1:35816-49117 GCA_026283785.1 Coracopsis vasa | reverse complement strand
CTTAGTTACTGGACTGTTCTTATCTCAACCTGTGGGAGTTACATTCTTTCGATTCTCCTCCCCATCCCTCCGGGAGCGGGGGGAGGAAGGGAGGGAGTGAGCGAGCGAGCGGCTGCGTAGTTCTGGGTTGCCGGCTGGGCTTAAACCACGACATCATTTTTTGCACTAAATCCAATTTTCACATCACTTAGGTACAAGCAAGAGCAAGGTTTAACAGTAATATAAAGGACAGGTGGACAACAGGAATACATGGGGGCAGCAAGGCATGAGAGACCTTACTGTGGCCTTTCAATACTTAAAAGGGTACTTATAAGAAAGATGAGAAAAAGCTTTTTAATAGCACCTGTTTCAACAGGACAAGGGTAGTAGTTTTAAAATAAGAGGGATCTAGTGGTGAAACACTGGAACAGGTTGCCCAGAGAGGTGGCAGATGCCTCATCCCTGGAAACATTCAAGGCCAGGTTGGACAGAGCTCTGAGGAACCTGATCTGGTGGAAGGTGTCTCCACCTGCGGTGAGGAGGGTGGAACTGGATGATCTTTAGAGGTCCTTTCTGATCCAAACCATTCTGTGATTCTATGAAATTCTGGCAGTTCTAGACATTTGAACCAAGTTTTTGAGAAACAACATTTCAGATGCAGGCAGTAACAGTGATGTTGCAGTATGACTTCCAAAGCTTGTGAATATAACATTAACTATTCCAATTCTAATTAGCCCAAAGACTTTGCCATAGCAGATGATTTCAATCTGGACCTCAGCAAACAGCCTGAGAACAGAGAGTGGACAACAGTTGAAACAATGTTATTTTTGGAAACAAATAATGATCTATGAGTGCCTATTATTTGGGGAGAGAAAAAGAAGGCAATATAAGGATTTATCAACCTCCAACCATTTTCCCTGCTGATATAAATATGCATTATAAAGTCCATTATCTTTATGTTTTCTTTTTTAAATTAACTATCAACCGTCAGCCACTAGATGGCACATTTAATCAAGCAAACGACTGTACAGGTCTTGGGCTGCACCAGCTTTTTCTGAAGGCAGGAGATACAACTGAGGTCCTTCAAGGGCTTCAGAATAGCACAGCTCTCATTTGAAAAGTTAGAGATATTTGGCTCAGCTTCTTAATGAGCTAACACATTTCCTACAATCCTTTCCAAGAACATAAAAATCAGCTCTAGTAGTATTAATAAGAAGTATTTGCAGACAGCAAACCTAGAACACAACATTTACTGGTAATGATTTATGTGTATGAACAGCATTGGTAAAAAATCATTCAGTGATTGCTAATGCACCGGCCTTAATACTTGTAGGACATTTCAGAATAAATTTTCTATATTTTTATTTTTGCCTTCCTACACTAAACTGCATGTTTGCTCCATAATTTATTGCGAAGTAGATGTTTTATAACCTTACTATATAGCAGTGTTTATACACTGTCTTCTGTTTAATGGAGTGAACATCAGAAAAACAAACTGTTTTCCAGTTCGCAAAAACTCCATCACAGCTGTAACTCTTCAGTCTCAGCTTTGTGCAATTTGTTCTGCCAATGGTAGCTCTACATGGTACAGAGATATCCCAGTTTATAATTCAAGGAGATGCTCTCATGCATATCAAAACACAGCTGTCATCAGCACTGTTTTACTTCACCAGTTCCTATTTCAGTTCTAACCACTATAACAAATTCAAACTCGAAATCAACAACTTCTGTATGTAAAGCTACCATTGTTTATATCCAAAACCTGTCTTTTTTTACGTGTAAAATTTTATATGCTTCAGAATTGTAAATGCAGTGTTTATAGGTTCCTGTTTACATTTTCATTCACTGAACCAAAATGACCTCTGGGGACTTCCATAGCAGTCAAGTTAAAACAGCAGCCTTAGAGATGCAGACGGTCTGTTCCTGCAGAAGTCCAAAATATCAAGAAGACAGCAAGGCCAAAAACAGTGCTTCTGGTTCCAAAAGCAGTTTCGTTGTGCAAATAAGCCATCTACTATGTATTAGATACAGGAAATAAGCCTTCAATGAAAAAGCAGATCTCTTTTTAACCTGCTCATGCCTGGCAAATTAAGGGCAGGACTGGAACTCTCCATTAAAGCTGCATAAAGATCCCAGCAATTGCTCAGCATTCCTAACAGAGGTCAGTGACCTGATGTGCAGGGTAGGTGTGCAGATGGAGCTAAGGCTATGTCTAAGCACGCAGGGCTGAGCAGAAACTGAACAAAAAATACAGAAAACTATAAAAAAATGGAGGAAAGTAAATAATCTTTCTCTTTCAGAATACATCAATTGTTTCATGTCAAGTCTGAAATGGGGGGAAAAATCCTAAGGTTAGTAGACAGAATACAGACAGAAATTCTTACAGAGATGGAGGAAGTGAAGGAAGCAAGCAAGGTTAAACAACTTTCCACCAATTCCACTGCTGAAAGGATTTGACAGAAGCATTTTAACCAACTACACAAATAATAGACTGGAAAAAGCAGCATGAGAGTGGATTACACGAAGAGAAAGTGTGTATATGATGTACATGCAAACAAATCAGAAAGGTAATCAGGCACTTAAATCTGCAAATGTGCTTGTTGGAATTTTTCAAAGCTCTTCAGTGGTTAAATCCCAGCTTTTCATAATGAATGGTGGATACTGACTCTTGGCTATCTGACTTGAAACAGCTGGACTTGATCTCACAGGGAGAAATTACGGTAAGCCGCAAGTGCTCTACCTCTCTGAGCACTAGTCAGCATTTCTTGGGTCTCTACTATTTGAAACAAAATGTTATCTTCTGTTTTTGAAAATAGGTTCTGGACTGTAGCAATTTTTCTGAGATCCTGAGAGGTTTTGATATCTGGACAAAGCTACATAATCTCATGAAAAGTATTCTTCCCTTGTTAAATGCATCCCAAGCAGGGTCATGCACCTGATCATACAAAGATCTCAGTTTAGTATCCTGAATTAAGTAGTGTGGTTGATGAAGGCAAATGAAAAGAAATTCACCACTTAAGATCCAATCTACTCTTAGAGAACTGTGGGGTAGACTTTCAGGAATGCTGCCACAATGTCTGAGCCACTGGGAGAGGTGATTCTGTACTTACTTTACTGCAGCTGTAATTGAACACTCAGAATAAAATTAACACATTTTCAAGAACTACTAGACAATCAGCTGCATCACACCAACAATAAAGAGTTGTTTTTTTTTTTCTCTCCTGTCTAAATATCTAGCAAGAAAAGCAGTACTTGGAAGGCTATCAGCAACAGGCCCCATACACTGACTCAGGTAAGATTACACTCCTTTCCCTCAACTTAGCGGGCACAACTCCAGGCTCCTGGATAACAGTTACTAATTCTTGGCAAGTTGATCACTTGTCTTTCACCAGGGATGGAGGGAGAAAAGAGAGATGAAGAAAGAGAGACAAAGAGAGAGGGATGGTGGAAGAATAAAATGCTTATTTACATTTGTCTGAGCATTGCCAAAAATGTGCTGTGTTTGCTTCTGAGAGGACCCTGAGAAGAGTGAAAGGAGGTGAGAAAGAAGGCCATGTGGAAAGAGTAGGCAATCTTCCAGACAGGCAGGAAATTCATTACAAACTCTGCAGAATGAAGCATAGCAGGGTGATGGCACTATCATCACATCCAGTGAGAGCAGAAACTACGCAGCTGAAATGAGCTACTGCAAGTTGCCTTAACTTCCACAGCACTGTGCAGTGACCAACATACTATGCATGCAACATGCTGAATGAAAGGCATGTTGTTACTACAGTGAAATAGCCAGAAGTCTCAAAGTATAACCAAGGACAGCAAAACATGATACTAGTATGCCTAACTAATTCAGAATAAATGTTTTTATCTCTTTTACTAAGTATATAGTAGACAACAATATTCTATCTTGCACCATAACCAGCTGCACTGGGACATCCTTCAATACCGCAAATAGATAATTTCATCTAGGTGGGAATTAATAAAATTCAGATCCTATTTAGTGCAAGTAATCTGACAATACTACTGCCAGCAGTATTTTAAAGTTTCTGCTTTTTTTAAATTTTCCTTTAAAAAATAAACAATTGCACTTCCTTCTGCCCCAAAACATAGTAGTTTGTTCTCCATTATATGTGGTAGAAAGTGACCAAGACCAGAGAACAAATAGTTAGGAGTCCTAAATTCTGGATTTAGCTGTTTTATTAACTTACTATGTGATCAAAAAAAATTTCAGATTTCTCTCCATAGTTCAGTTTTTGTTAAAGATGGGAATAAGGTATTGGTATATCTTGTCTGCCACATAAAGATGCTGGGAGAACTAATTCATTGCCTTGTTTACAAAACACCTTGAATTACTTGCTTAAAAGATGCCATAAAACTGACAGGTAGAAAAGTACCACTGAGATTCACAGATAAATGAAGAGGCAGTGAAGTGTGAAAGCACACATACGTGCAGATGTTGATCAGCCATAGGATGATAAATCAGCTACATTTCATCGCTAGTCAAGATTTATCCCTGGGATTTAGACTTGACTGGAATCTAAGAAGACTTCATATCCCAGGCTGTCCTAGTTACTTACAGTGACAATGCTGAGCTAACTTTACCCAACAGGTGACCTGATACACAGATGTTTCTGCATAAGAGACTTCAGATGAGTTACCCAACTTTTTACCTGAGAAGGGTATGAAATAATATCCAAAAGAGTCATTAAATCAATGAAACCTTGGTTTACATCACTTGCATGTCCTGGAGCCCTCAAGCTGCAGCACAGCTAAATATTTAATTATAGCAAGTCTAGTACATAGAGGGCTGTACTGCCAACTTTGTTCCTCTTCTGAGTTTCAGCCCAGCCAGCTGCTGTGTCTATATCACTGTTCTGCTCTGAAGAGATGCTTCTTGGTTCTTGCTGAGTGGAAGAATAAGCTGGTTACCCTTTTCAGATCATGCAGTTTCTCAGGTTTCCAGTATCCCAGAGCAGGATTCTCGCTACTAATCAGTGCACGGCAAATACAAGGGCAGCAGCAGAGACCCACTGTGAACTGAGAAGAGTCAGATGAACTGCATCAATGAAAAGCGAAAGAAGGATAGGGAGGCAGGAGAGATGAACTTTTAAAGCATCTCAGACTGATTCCTCTAATTGTTTGGTTGGTGATGCTCATTACGCTCTTCTTTTAGACAGCTGAGGAACGACTACCACAAAATGCAGCAACAGAAAAGATAAACTCTCAAGTCAGCATGCAGAACAACATTAAACCTACACACTTCAATTTTATCAGTGAGCTCAGCCATCATGTGGAGTTCTCACTCATACCAGCCCCACATCAGAGAATTTCCTGACATGATGCTAACATAAGCTCAGCTGCTGTAAAGATGGGTGGCTCCTGTCCTAATACTAATCAGGAACAATACCTCTTTACAGAAATCACAGCCCTGCCACTGAGACTGTGTTATTTTAAGCCCTGTATAGATCAATCGGCTTTCCAATTACTTAACTAAAATGTTGGAACAGGCAGGAAATTATTCATGTTTGATGTACTGTAAAAGAAACCATTCTGATCAAGCTGTCACTGTCTTGGGTTCAGCTGTGCTTTTCACTCTTTCTCATAAACAGCTACTGCCCATTAACTGATTTTGCAGCCACTGGTATGAATAATAGTATTTCCACTCTTGTGGATAGGAAAAAACAAGAATACAAGGTCAGAGACACCTTCACAATCCAAGCTCAAATCTCAAGAGAGCCTTTCAATAGACATTAGGATGTGAACAGAATTCTAATTTCCTAGCAGAATGTAATTATACTCAGCAAAATGTTGTATCAGTAATGTGTTCTGGCAAAATGCTTGTGTAAAGGCCTGTGATCATAACACACAGGCACAGAGATACTATATTATGCTAAGAATGATACTTCCAAATCTGAAAATCTCCAGGCACACACAAAACTTTAATATGAGCAACAGAGAGTATCAAGATCCATTTGCCTAGAGTTCATGTTCCAAATAGGAAAGGCATTTGTTGTAAAACTACAGGAGGCAGTTTCCAATCTTTGCAAAACAGGGTACCAGAGAGCAAAAAATCCTTCCTCCTGCCTCTTTCTATTGACTAAAAATAAGTACAGTACCTCTGTTCAAGAAGTATTTCTTTCCTTTGCTTTTGGAGCACACTAATACATTGCCTTGTGTTTAGTTATATGCCATGGCAAATATTTCAAGGGAAAAAAGATTACCCAGACTTCCTCTAAATGCAGGAACTAAATAGAACTAGTTCAAAAGCCCACAAAACATCACAGAACAGCTGCAGCCAGTTCTCTGCCAGGTACCCAGTGTCTTTCAGGTGGCTTACATCCCATCAATAGCAGGGGTACCACACTTCGGATTCATTGGTCTAGTCCTGAGACCTGCCCCTCCCTATAGTAATGGAATAATTTTAAAACCCATAAAAATCACACTGCTTAAGGAAATGTGGTGGAACAGTGTCTGCCAAGGACTCACTTTTCAAACAACTGACTTAAGTATTATGGTCCAGTTGTAGAAGAAATGTCAAAAGATGTGGATGGGGAGGGAAAAAACTCACCACCAAAAACCTTTGCCTCCACAAGCATCATAAAAATTTCCTTCATACCAAAGTCTGGGAAATCATCCTTTAAGAGTTTTCAATGTAATCCAGTGTGCTTAATAATGATCTCTACTTTCATAGCTATAACAATGATCTCATTTTCATAGCTATAATAATGATCTCTATTTTCGTAGCTATTATGGGTCAAACTCTGCCATCATACAACACGATGAAACTAATGGAATGTGCTTGCTTACATGGTTGCTGGGTTTCTTCCATAGTACAATGTCCTCCTCCTAGCTGAGCACTAATGAGACCCTAGCTGCATCACAGCTGTTGATCATGGTGTTCAAAAGCCATTTACTATTTCAAGCTGGTAAGTTAACTATCATACTCCCATACTTTTGTACAGCTCTAATTTTTATGTCTCACATATATCAGCAGCTCGCAGGGAACCAGTTCCACTTTTGTACCAACTCTGTAGCACCAGAGAGTATGCTCCACTAGCAGCAAACCCTGGTGCTACAGATACAGCCTCTGAGACAAAAGGGATTGAGAAGAGGCAGAATATTTGCATTTGCTCGAACTACCTCCAGCCACATAGACTGTCAGCATTTGTGTAGGTTGTCTGTGTTACTATATTACCAGCACAACTCATCCCTCTACAGAGTGGGCAACACTTAAAGATGTACTTTGGGGCAAAGTTTCTTCATATTCCTCTCTTTTAGAAAAAATAACAATCTCCCCCCAAACCAACAGTCAAAATGCAAATTCCTATGGTCTGCCTCTTTTTTTTTTTTTCCCTCCTTCCTGCAAATGATGCAACTTCAGAAGAGACTTGGAGAACTTCAGCTGACTAAAAGGCAGCTTATATGGGAAGCTGATTACCATGGTGGAATGGTAAGCATTCAGTTCAGCCTCCTTGGGTCATCCATACTCTGCAGTCACCATGCCTTGCTGAGCTGATTTAAAAGTAGATAACATGTCTGGCCACAAAAAAACCACCAATGCTGCTTCCCTTCCCCTGAGACATTTACAGTCACCAGAATAATTCTGAGCAAAAGAAGTACCACAGCACATGTTTCTGTCCTGTTTTCAATCAGATCACAGGTTTTAGTAAGGACATATTTCATAATAAAAGGAGGAAAGCGAGAACACTGGCTGAACAGCCTATCCCTGACAACAGAAAGCATTATTACAGCCACAGGGTACCGTCTGTAAAAACTAAAAATGAGGATAAGAACCAGCTTTGGAAGCCTCATGAAATCCTTCCTCATGTATTTTTTTTTCTTGTTGTGATCACAAGAAAATCTTAAAAAACGAAACACTGAGCAAATGCCACATTTTGTTATTTACACTGCAAATCCACAGTGGTGAATAACACCTGTAACCTTTCCATTTCTTACAGCTTCCCTGTAAACAGCTGGATCAGTATTAACCTGGCACTCCAAGGACTTCAGCTTTGCTTCATATAGCACTCAGAAGCCTGAGTTCATAAGCACTGTAAACAATTTGAGGAAATAAAATAACTAGGCATTAGAAAGGAGAACATCAGATAACATTTTGACAAGAGCAGATGGGATGACAACATTGTATATGCTCTGCTCAAGAGCCAAGACAAGAGTTGCGAGTAAATTTATGGAGAATTACTTAATGAAACCTTTTTCTTAATCTATAAATTGAAGTCTATGAGTTCTTCAAATATACTGTACTTAGCTTGCCAAAAACTTTTATTAAATGCTCTTGATAAACTGATGGGTTATAAATTGACCACTGAAACTACAAACAATCTGAAATACAAGCACATTAGATAATTTTTGTTAGCTCTACAGTATTCACTCAGTGACAGCATGAATAACATAATGAATAAAGTATCAAAATCATATTTTATTCCTTCAGTATCTGCTACACACAAACTACTTAGACTGTGCTCTGGCTTAGGTAATATTCTAAGCAAAATGAGCTTGAGACCACATCGGAAGAGATTTATTTTCTTAATAAAAAAGTTATTTTTCTGTGGAACAATCAGAGATGTTTGTCCAGCTCTATTCATAAAATGTGTAAGGCTAGAAAGGTTTTTGCTGACTTCACAATCCAGTGACAGTAACTAAAATATCATAAAACATTGTGTTCGTTCAGAGTCCAGACAAGTTCTGGGCAGTTGGGATTTATCTGGCTACCTACATTCTTGACATGTCAAGTAACTGACCAGGATTCTTGCTTTAACTATTGCCTACATATTGCTTCAACATTGTAGGATGCTTTTTAAGGGTAGGTTTGAGCTTTCTGTTTTACCAATTTGTTCAGATGAATGAAACAGAGTGATTCAGCCATGGTCCACATGCTGCCTTTCACAATTCACATGCTCTAAGGGCCAAACAGGAGGAAACATGTCAGGAAAGAAAACCAGTATGAAAGATGACGACTCAACTTCCTTGCATGTTAAGAGCTGCACAAAACCAGTCAGTATCAGCTAGAAAAAGAACAAAGCTAGGAAAAAGAGAGGTTCAGCAAATCTCTGCAATAGCTGCTGCTCATGAGGGCTCTGAGCCACCCTATTTGTAACTCAAGCTGCAGTTTCACTCAGAGAGAAGCTGATTCCAGAAGGGAGAGAGAACACTGTAAACTGGCAACACTAAATCACTATTTGGAGACCCAGTGTGCACATTAACAGCACGGCTATATTCCACACTACTGCTCAACCAGTGATGAAACTTGGGAAAAGCTATTCAGCCAGTCATGTAGAGATAAGAGAAAGACTGGTAGTAAGTAACTAGGGCTCATTACAGCACACCATGGTGAACAGAAGTTAATTTTAACTCAGTGAGGATCATGCCATGCTTGCCTGGTTCACGCAGATACTCACTGCCATGAAAAGGCAATTAGAAATCAGCCATGAGCCATACTGCGTGTACTCTTGTGAGCTTTACAAATGCAAAAATAAGAAGGAAGTTGTTGTTCTTAGGACTGGCAGACCCATGCTTATATAGGACTTGTTGGCATAAAAATCCCATTTAGCAGTTGATGAGAAGACATGCAACTGAAACATCTTTGAGTTCCAGTAGTGAGAATTATTTTTGCCATTATTTTTTTTTTGACAGAACTTTTCCAAACAGCCTCGCAAAGAGAAGATCCAGTTAAGACATACCTACCAACATTAAACTAGGCCATACCAACTAATCAAAGTGTCTGTCCTCATACTTTCTATTGCGGAATGGTAGTCTGTGCACTGATAATGTCTGAAGGGATCAAAGACAGGAAGGCATATAAACTGTCTGGAATATACCAAAATTGCCTACATGAGAATCTGGGCAAAAGCATATGCAGGACATAACCTGTGTTATTTATAATCAGCTTAAATCAGGCTTTCATTTACATTTGTACAGGTAAGCCATTGTTTAGCATTTTTCAGTGCATATATGTAATATCTACATGCTGAGACCTCACAGGTCACATGAATGCAAACACCATTTCCTGGCTTCCTCATCTTTTGACAGCAGTACTTTTTCAGGAACACTGTGTTCTACCTTCACAGCATTAGGAGATTTATTCAAACTGCCCTATCAAAAAAAGCATCTAGTCCAAACTAAGTGAGTAGTTTTGGATCTCTTCTACAGCCCAGACTTGAGAAGTTTCATAGTTCTCACAACATGAACTCTGTAGTTAGCAATGATCAAAGAAAGACCGGAAAATGCAGCACATCACCTCTTAACTCACATCTCCTGGAATGGAAGATGCCTATTTGTCCTCTTCAGAGCTCAAAAAACAACTAAGAAATATTATACCTCAATGGAATTTCCCTTCCTGGATAGTGAAAGAAAAACAAAACAACAGCAAAACCCAAACTATTCCTTTATGACCAGATAGAAGAGTATGACCATGTAACTGTGGCAAAAACAAGCATTTGAGGCCTGGGGAAGAGGAATTGCAAGGCTTATTGAAATAAAGAAAGGCCTGCAGTAACTGCGTTGCCCAGACTGGTTAGACTAGACAAGGCCTCATGTAATTTACATCAATTCTTTGGTTTGAGATTGCTTTCATTCTCCCTACAATCCTGTATCACCTGAGAAGGCATCATGCTCCCCCTGACTCATGGAGAGTTGTGTTTTATGTTGTAATTTGCTAGAACAGTGATTATGCGCAAGTGGGAGAATTTCACAAGCAAAATGTCTTGTCAGTGAAAATAGCAGCTTTACTCCTACATTCACTTAGCAGCAGGAGGCAGAAAGTATCCTGGGGTTTTTGAATTATTGTTGAAATGAACTCCAGATGCCTGCAGAAAGACTGCTAAATACATACCTAATTGCCAGTTTCTTTTGTCTTAGCCACACTGCTAAACAGCCTTCAAACAACAGCATTTGATACATTCTGAATTCTCTATTAGCACCTTTATGCAAAATTAAATGGCACTTGTGCAAAGCCAGAGCACAACAGCATGCCAGTGCTTATGAGCAATGTCTCTGGGAGCCTGTCTTGGGTATTCGTCTTCCTGTGTGTGGGAAGTTTTCTTATAAATTACAGTCTTCCTTTTACATTACACGCACACCAATTTTATATCTCTCAGTTTTATGCTAGAAAAATTTGCATTTTTATGTAATATTAATCAGGCACCAAATTTTCCTATTTTGAATATTCAGCAAAGGAGAGCAAAACTATGCTTCCTGGCCTGCTGCCACCCCAATGACTCATCTTTGCTGACATGCAAGCTAATGGGGGTGAAGATTTAGAATTGCTATTTCATAGAGAAAAAGGAATTGGAGAGACAAGCTTATACGTCCCATACTTCATCCCTGCTAACCCTGATGCCCAGAGGCAATGCCCACAGTACTGAGAACTACGAAACTGCCTCTGGACTATCTGTGTTTATAGGTATATGTAAAGGTAACAATTAGAAGTACATACATCAAGGCTTTGGTCTGGAAGTAAGTCTTAAAAATCAAAGATCACATACACAACACAAAACTATTCACATATTCAAATAAATAAATGTGTCCTTTTGTTGATTAAGGGACAGGAGAGGCAGAGGGATCACCAGTGTAACCACTCCATCTGTGACACAGGAGCACACAGCACACAGTTAGCTGCTGCATTGCTGTAATACACAATCCCTTTGCCTTCACTGCCTTCAAACGTCTATGCTGATCTTTTCCACCCCAGCAGCAAACCTTACCCATGGCTGTAGCCTGCTGCCCTCATTAACCCAATATACAGTACCAAGGAAGCCAACATCAATACAGAAGATACTGGGCAGCTCTCTTTCCTTTCTCTTTTCCCCAGATCTACTTGCTTGGATTTTTACCCTGCTTTCAGTACACTGGGCCAGTGTTACTCTGTAGAGCAGGATTCAGACATGACTCAATCTAAAGTGACACGGAAGTGCTGCTGTCACCTAATGTATAGAGGTACAGGTGGGCCACATCCAGAACACCAGCACAAAGCCACAGCTGTAAAGCAGGGCTCACAATTTGACACTTGCTAGATAACTTATCACTGTGACAGTAATCACTTCTGGGACTTTGCCAGTCAGATGGCATGAGATGTGTATTAGGGACACTTGCACAGCTCCATGATGTCTGATTCCCACTAGCCATGTCAGTCTTTAATTCATAATTTGCCTATTCCTAGGCAAGGACTTCCTGCACAGTGTTACACTAGGCTGCAACACTTCACAGAAATGACAAGACAGCATGAACCTCCAATTTCTGAGTTTCAGCTCCATTTATAAACACAGTGTTATTTTAAACACTTCAGGTGGAAAGTGGACTTTCCAAAACTTGAATACCATAGTAAAGATGTAAAGGGTGAGAATATCTGGACCTTGCTGATTTTCAGGTGACTTAAGAGAAAAAGCACATTGGGCAGCTGCTTCTAGTTACAATGTGTGAAGA
Organism: Coracopsis vasa; assembly: GCA_026283785.1. Taxonomy (NCBI): domain Eukaryota; kingdom Metazoa; phylum Chordata; class Aves; order Psittaciformes; family Psittacidae; genus Coracopsis; species Coracopsis vasa. The sequence goes on along the minus strand of JANHGB010066148.1, from coordinate 36,706 downwards.
CTAATGATCTTCAAAATTGTGCAGTCTGAGCAAGATTAATTTGCTCTTTGTTGACCGCTCAGCAAAGCAAGCACATAGCAGTGATCTGGTCAATTTTGTGTTTGAAAACAAAAATTTCAAGTCAGCAGTTCCTATTTTGCTATCTGAAATAATACAGAGTGAGGTTTAAATGCTGGAGTCACAGCTAAACACATAAGGCAACTCACAGAATCACAGAATGGCTGAGGTTGGAAAGGACCTTTGGATGTCATCCTATCCACTCCCCCTGCTCAACCTGGGTCATCTGTAATAAGCTGCCCAGGACCATGTCCAGATGGCTTTTGAGTATCCAAGGATGGAGACTCAACAACCTTTCTGTGCAGCCTGTGCCTGCGCTCAGTCACCCACACAGTGAAAAAATATTTCCCGATATTCACACAGAACCCCCTGTGTTTCAGTTCATGCTCACTGCCTCCGATCCCGGCTCTCAGCACCACTGAAAAGAGCCTGTCTCAGCCTTCTTTGCACTCTCCCTTCATGTATCTATTATATACACAGATAATATCTATCCTAAGCTTTCTCTTCTCTCACTGAACAGTCCTACCTGTCTCAGTCTTTCCTCAAGTGAGAGGTGCTCCAGTCCCTTAATCAATCTTAGTGACCCCTTTGCTGGACTCGCTACAGTAGCTTTGTACTCCTCTGGTTCTGAGGAGCCCAGAACTGGACATGATACTCCAGGTGTGGCCTCACCAGGGCTGAGTAGAGGGGAAGGTTCACCTTCCTCAGCCAGCTGGCAACACCTCTCCTATTGCAGCTCAGGATACCATTAGCTTTGTTTGCCACAAGGACACATTGGTTGCTCATGTTCAAGCTGGTGTCCACTGGTATCCCCAGTTTCTTTTATGCAAAGC